>VNJR01004169.1:0-44243 GCA_008042585.1 Drosophila punjabiensis
GATTGCTTTCTCTTCCAGCCAAAACCCATTGATGTCCAGGTGATTACGCATCACATGCAGCGGTATGCCGTGTGGTTTGGAGGCAGCATGTTGGCCTCAACGGTGAGTTATCTATCAGAACCAGTTTATGCTTATCCAATCCTAACACATTTTTCTTCCAGCCCGAGTTCTATCAGGTGTGTCACACAAAGGCTGCCTATGAGGAGTATGGTCCCAGCATTTGCCGTCACAATCCCGTTTTCGGCACCATGACATAATTGTTCCGATCCAATCGGTGCGGCCTGCAGCAGTTATTATTGATTTATCTTCCCAATTTGAAATTTGATTATATGTATTCCATGCTAAAGTATTAGTAATGTTTCTTTTCTATCCAATGTATGTTGTGTTTAGGCTCTAGACTCTGTGTAAATCGTTTTCGTTCTTTAATTTCGTGTGATTCTGTTAGAAACTCCTATACAACTCCGATGTCTGCCAGTTAAAATCAACTAATTAAGATGCATTTTATATTATACTCAACAACACACACACACACACAGTCAATCACACTCAAACAGAACTGAGCTCTTTGGAAATCCCCATCCCCGCTCTATACACACACACACCATATACGGAAAGCTGTACTTGTCATAGTAATATTTATAATTGCAAAAACTGCAGAAAACTGAATGAATGAACAAAAGGAAGAAAACGGTAAGAAATATTGATGAGAAATCTGTTTGTTACATTGATAAGCGTAATTGAAAAGGCATTAAATAAATCAATAAAGCATTCTTTAAGCTTAATACACACTCAGCTAATATTTTGTAATGATACGATGCAAACCGCTCATACAATTGACTTGTTAGTAAGCGAGAAATTTGAACGTATGGCGCTATTCATCTTGTAATTACAAGATCTTTGCTGTCTTTCTGATCTTGGTAGTTAAAGCTTCTAATGGAAAATTTTATTCAATGCATAGTGTTCGTAGGTTTCGTATGTGTTCAAATTGCTCTAATATATATGTATATACCATATTTTATATTGAAATTTTGTGACGGTGTCGCTTAGCTGAGGGAATAGCAAAAAGGTGGTTTCAAAAAGACATTCGTTCCATGCCACAACTCCGTTACGTTCAACGTAATAATTGACACCTTTGTCTAGTCCACGTAGTCACTGGAGCCTTCCTCTTCGTCGTTGCTGCTGGAGGACTGTGCCGCCGCCGTCTCCGGGGAGCGCAGGTGCTCCGCAATCCTGAAGTTCTGCAGGAAGTCGCGCATGGCGTCCATCATCAGCGTTAGCGACTGCTGCAAGCCAGCTTCTGTAATTTGGAAACGCTCGAAAGTAAATAAATTCGAATCTTTTGAAAAGATTTAACATGAACACGAAAAACAACAAATTAGCGGAGACAACATATTGCACAATTCAAACGTTTCTTAAATTTTGTAATAAAATGCAATTGAAGGTTACTATTTTGCCCCAGTTTCTGTGATGAAACGTTGGTAAGGAAAACAAGATGAGGACAAAACTAAACGTTTATACGAACCCTCGGCTTCGCCATTCGCCGCCTGCCTAGCTGGCTCCACTGCCGCAGCGGCGGCGGCAGCATCTGCGCCGGCCTCAGCGGCTGCTCCGGCGGCTGGAGCTGGGGCAGCGCCTGCCTGAGGCTGCTGAGCAGCGGCCGCCAGGTTGTTGATGTTGAACGATGGCAAGAGCGATTGGAAAAACATTGATACGGAATTGTTTGTGTTCGTTGTGGGACTGCTGCTCGACGAGGATTTTCTGCATAGAAACGAAATGTAATTATGCTGCTGCAATCTATCTCGAAGTGCGACCTACCGCTGATAGCAGTTGACGCTGTTTGGCGGCGGCAGTGGGTCGTAGGTCATGATGGCTTGCTTCTCCTTGGCCACGAAAACGGCTAGAGGCACCTTTTCCTTGTAGTCCGAGAGTATCACATGCCGCAGAATGGGTCTGGGCGGAGTGCCGCTATAGCGCAGCGATCGTTTCTCCTTGTACTCGTTGACTACGGGATCCTTGTTCTCGATGCGATCGAGGACAACATTGACATTGGACTCTAGCCAGGGCAGCACTTCGTTCTGCCGCCAGACGACGCGAGCGCGGCACACATACAGGCACACCAGCTGGTGCAGGGCGGGCGATTGACTGGATTAAATATGGGCAGAGTAAGCTAACAGATTCCAATATCAAATCATCAAATGCGTCATACTTTCCCGATACATCCGCAAAGAAGTAGGAGGAGGCCAGCACCCGCTTGTCTGTCTGCACGGACATCTCGTCAAGAAGCGGCCGCAGCACACCGGGGAACATGAGGAGGGCATACTGCAGTGCCTGGTTGGAGCGCTCGCAGACGCCATGGAGCGTGTACAGCGCCAGGGCATATGAGTAGGCCATGTTGGGCAGCTGGTTGAGGTTCCTGGCGGCATTGTACTCCTCGTAGAACTCCACCAGCCATCCGAACTGCTTGCTACGCAGGGCGTAGTAGTCAATCACCAGGATCATGGCCAGCGGATCCATGTCCGGCTGCAGACTCAGCAGCAACTTGGAGATCTCGAATGCAGTGCGGCTGCAGGCGCGCTCCTCCAGGTACTGCGCATGCTTGAACAGCACAATGTAGAAGGAGCGGTTCTCCTGGCGGCGGTAGTCCAGCCGGCAGTTGCCCGACGTCAGGCTGAAGTTAATATGCAGCGACGACTCCAGCAGCAGTAGGGCGCGCTCCAGCAGTTCTGAAGCCAGTGCAAAGTCCTCGGTCATCTTGCACACCTCGCTCAGCTGGACCAAGGAGTCCACGTGATAGGGACAGCGCTTGATCAGTGTGATCAGGAATTCCGAATCGATGCGCTCCAAGGCAGAGAGAAACATGTGCTGCACTCCCTGATAGTATTGGCTATGCTCGAAGGCGAACCACTGCACATCACCGCTTCCGTTGTCCAGTATGGACTTGGTGGAACCTGATGGCGAGTCGGGAGCGGGCAACAGCTTCATCGTGATGGTGTTTTTGGTCAGCGGCGGCCAGGACTCCTTGGCCGTTACCATGTATGTTGACTTGAGAGTCGGCTTCTGTCTACCGCGCTTCGTCCTGAAAAATTTAGGTTTTCATGAAAGCTGAAGTGGTCTTGCAAAAGGTTTCCCATGACAAATTCATTCGAGGAATAGTCAATAGCCATAAGAGATAAGGTTTGATAAGATTAATGGACAGAACTTACTCCACTTTTACCACCCGCTTGCCGAAGGTGCGTCGCATCTCGTTCTGCGGATTCAGGTGCCGCAGCTCAACGCCCAGCAGCTTCTTGGTGGCCGAGCCTCCGGCGGCTGCTGCCTGCTTCGCTGATTGCTTGGGCACTGCATCGTAGACCTTGCCCAGCAGGGGATCCACCTTCTCAAAGTACTTGTCCTGGCGCTCGTTGTCCTCGCTGCTGATGTGGTTCCCGCTGGACCTGACCTTCTTCTTGCGCTTCTTCTTCTTTTTCTTCTGGGCCGCAGCACTGGCATGGGGCAGCGCCGCAGATGGGTGCTCCGTCTCGTTGTCGTCCTCCTTGAACTCACTCTCCGAGAGACTCAAACCGGGCTGGTTCAACTGGTATCGCAAAGGGAATCGGATTAGCGCGAGTGCTGAGCTGGCTTAGCGGTAGGACACGTACCAGATCGAATGGGTTTAGATGGGTTTTGCGGTCGCGCTGCATGTCGCTGTCCTCCAGTTCATCATTATCCGATAGCTCCTCGTTGTCCTCGTCCTCTGGCGGCGGCGCCAGCTTGTCGGCGTCGCCCTGCAGCTTCTTTAGCATACGCGCAGACATCCTGATGGTCCTGGTCTTCTGTTGGTGTCCGCCTGCGCCGTGTTTCTATTTATTTTCGTCGTAGATTTTCTGTGCTGGATTCTCATTCGAAACGGTGTTGCAAAGCGCCAGGTAGCAGGTGCAGTGTTGGAGAGCTTCTGTTCACACTGTGCGAGGTTATACAGCACTAACAACGGAAACAGCTGGATTGCCGGCAATAAAAGCTGTTTAAAAATGTTTGAATTATTTTAAATTTGTATGATTCTGCCTTTTTAGAAAGAAGTTTGTGCGATTTGGCTGATATTTTCGGAAATTTGGTATTATTTTGGGGCTCTCTACTTAATTCAAAATTTGTACGGTTCAGCCAAAAGCTATTTGATAGTTTGAATAAAATGGCCTGACAATTTGATAATTTCTTGTTTAAATATGGTTTTCACTTCTCTAATAAGGTAAACTCCTAACCCATTCGATAGTTCAAAACTGGTTCTTTTAGATGGTTATGGAATTTTGTAGAATTGTGCAACCAATTCTATTCTTTTGTTTTTATTTTGCTTTATAAATTAGTAGGCATGCAATTTATTTTACAAAGTCTAAAAAAAATCTTTACAGTTTACAAATACTTTTTGCCATAATAGGCACCCACAATGGCGGCCACGATGGTAAAAATACAAGAGACGACCATAAAAAAGTCCTTGCCCAATGGCTTAGCTTGATGCACTACGGTCTGGTCCTGCAGGATATTGATCTCCTTCTTGAGAGATAAACGCTCGTCCTCTAGCATGCTGACCTGCTTCAGCAGCTGTGCCACTGGCGCACTAACTTCCTCGGCATCGAACTCGATCTCGCCGTCTGGCTTGGGGTCCGTGGTGCTAGCACCGCCACCAGCCTCTCGCATTTGCTCCTCCTCCGGCTTACGCTGGACTAACGCACACTTGATCTTGGCTTCCCAGATGTCTGCCGATTTCTGTTCCTTCCAAAACTCCAGCAGATCGATGTCGCCGCCGGACACCAGGGCTGCCTGGACGAGAAACTTGTGCTGCTTCTGGCCGGCATCCGGGGATATGGGCTGCATAAAGATGTCCACCGTGATCTTCGCGTCAGGCCCGACAGTCCCGATATTAGGGCGCACGAAGAACATGCGAGGCGAGGTGGTCTTTAGCTTAAAAGCGACGCTCTGCTTTTTGCTGGGATTCCCGATTGTGAGGCTCTTACACACTGAACGGTTGAAGGGACCTTCAAAGACGAGGGCCTCGCGAGGCTCGAGGGACAGCATGTCCGGCTTCTTGTTCTCGTTCATAGTAATTCTTTTGGAACCTAAAAACGATGTCAATTAGTACGGGGCCAAATGATAAACGTCTAAGAAAACTAACAAGGTCAATAGTAATTCCGAAATTAAAATTTTTTGGTTCACTTTTAGCACTGACAGAGGTGAAGTGAGCAGCAGTAATTGCCTCGATAATACAAAGATTAACATTCGATTGAAATCGAAATTTACGTTCGTTCCTAGAATAAAAGAGGAGTTTCCACTGCACAGCATTTCTGATGAAAGGAGAATTCCGAAACAGATGTTTCCACTTTTTTAATTACAATCAGGGGATTCCCAATATTATATGCTGATTTTGTTGGCCTAAATAGAAACCAAAATTATTTAAATTTTGTTGGAAGTTAGCTTTATATCTTCTTTTATGTATCATTTTTCCTATAAAATTGTATGAAGGCATCATTAACCTGAAGCTTGTTTGTTTGAAATTATGAACACTTATTCATGTACGAATGTTCTGAATAAAAAACAAGTCTGAATTGCAAATTGCTTTAATTGACAATAAATTTGTGTATAAATCTTGGCCAGGCTTACAAATAGTGTTTGCCATAATATGCGCCAACAATGGCCGCTATGATGGTCAAAACACAACAGGCGAATTTAAACAAGTCCCTGCCCCGTTGCTTGGGACGATGTCCCTGATCCTGCAAGATATCATTCTCCTCTTTGAGGGCTGAGCGCTCCTCCTCCAGCGTCCCGGCTTGCTTAAGCAGCTTGGCTGCAACGACAGCCTCGTCATCTTGCTTTCTTGGGGATGCATTAGCCCCGCCAGAAGCCCGGAGGGATTGCTCGTCCGCTGCCTTGTCCGACTCCTTCTGCGATGCCTTGTCCGGGACAATCTCACACTTGATCTTAGCGTCCCAGATGTCGCTTGGCTTCTGCTCCTTCCAGAACTCCTGCAGATTTATATCGTTGCCGGCGCATACGGCCGCCATGACCAGAAACTTGTGTCGCTTCTGACTGTCGTCCGGCACAGTGGGCTGCATGATGATGCTGACGGTGATCGTCTGGTCGGGCCCCAGGACCCCGACATTGGGACGCACGAAGAACATGTGGGGTGAAGTGGTCTTTAGCTTAAAGGCCACGCTCTGTTTCTGGTTGGGATTTTTGATGACCAGGTTCTTGCACACCGAACGGCTGAAGCTACCTTCAAAAACGATCTGGTCCCGCGGCTCCAGGGACAACATTATTATTCTTTTATTTTCTTTAAGAACCTTAAAAGGATGGGAATTAGTACGGGTTCGAATGAGGAGTTAGAAACGAAACTAACACGGAAAAAAATATATAAAATTCCGAAGTTTAACGATTTCAGTTTGCTTTTCGCTGGCCTGATAGAACTGAAGTTAGCAGGAAAGCTGACTTCGTTTGATTTGGGGATATCAACCATACATCTATTGGAATTGTATTTAACTTTGTGGCAATTACAAATTTTTTAAAAGGTTAAAAAAAGATATATAACAATTACTTGGGAATAAAGACTGAAGATGTAAAGATGGCACTACCATATGGTGTCGGAAATGATTTCCATTATAATATCTCCTTTAGGAATTTACCCCAATATAATCTTCTGTCCATTAAATGATTTAAATTATAATGTCTCCTGAAGGAATTTACCACAATATAATCTTCTGTCCATTGTATACATTGTATAGTTTATTTACGTACGTACCGACTTGTAGAACAACCTGCTTAGTGTAGATGGCAATGATCAAAAGAAATTCTAATTTAGATATCTAATGTAATTAATTTTTTTTATTATATTTTTAGTCGTCTTATTTTCGTTTCTTTTTTTTTTCAGTATTTACAAAAATTCGATGAGTTTTCGTTGTTGAGTGTGCGTTTAGGCCATGTGCTCCACTACCAAAAAATCATGCGCCCGGCATTCGGAGAGGTGGCCTTGGCCAGGATAATGCCCGACAGTTCCTCGTCCTCCGGTTCATTGCTGTGTCGAGTGGGAGGAGGAGGAGGATTAAAAGGGTTAAAAGGACTCGGTTCGATTATGCAATTATATATACACTTTTATTGGTATTGATATTCGCTTCGTTGGTTTCTTTATCATTTTTAATTTGTTGATTTTGTTTTGTTTTGCAATAAATAACAATGAATGTTGGTTGGTTGTCGAGACAGCGGATGCTGGATGCTGAGAGGGCATCGGGTTGTGATGGGCTTTCGAATGCGATTCGACTCGATTTTGGAGGGTGTTTTGGTGTGTTTTGGTGGTTTTGTGGGTGCAGTACAACAGGCACAACGATAACAACAGTTATGTTACAACGGATTGCGGTAGCCAGTATCGCTTTTACGGTCTACAAATAGAATCCGACACAGGGTCCCGGTTAGATGGAGAGAGATATAGAGGGAAGAGAAGAGAGATATATAAAAAATATACAAATAATAAACAAATCGAGTTCCGTTAGCGGGCACAAACACAAATTCCAAAGAACAGAACAGAAAATCATAAAACATAATCGGTATGGAGACATGCAGATGATGAGGAATGAGGAGTTTCAGTTTATAAAGCAGGGGGAAAGGGGGGCCAATGGGCAATAATACACAGTTTAATTTAATTAAGTCGCATTTTATTTATGTTGTTGTCCTCTTTTAATTTTTATTTTTATTTTTGCTTTTGTTTTTGTTTTGTTTTTTGTTTTTGTTGGTTTTCAACTCTTTAGGCACTAGTTAAATATTAAAAATATATTGCAAAAATCAATAAAAATATGCCTTAAAAACTCCTGCGCTAAAAATTAGGTTTTGTACAGCATCTGTTGTTGTAAAAATGTTGCATTAAGTAAATTTCGATTATACGTAGTTTAAATATCACTTAAATATTTTCGTTTTAAGCCACACAATTGGGTTAATTTCAAACATTGCTGTTTCTAATTACGCTTGCGGACGGTTACAAGAACAAATTACATACGCGAGAAATGTACAAATTTTAAATATATTAATTATAAATAGCGTATTAAATATATAAGTAGTTTTTTTGTTTCCTTTTCGTTTCGATATCCAATGTATGTATTTTTTGTTTCTTGTGGTGTTTAAAATTAGTTTTGTGTTCTATAAATTAGGTTTCGTAGTTATGCAGTCGTTAAGTGTGTGTTCTTGTTTTCCATAAATTAGTTTTGTAGTTTAAATTCGCTTATACATTTGTAAAAAAAAAATGTTTTTCAAAATCAACAACTAATCACAAGGCAAATAGAGTTTTAAAGAGACAGAAAGGAGGGAGGCGCGGGCGTCGTTTAACTTTCTTGTTTAGCCTTTTTTGGCAACGCAGGCGAGTGCTTTAGTGGATGCTTGGCGTAACGAGTCGGATCAACGAGTGGCGAGTAAAATATAGCGAGCGAGTACCAACACCAGAGAGATAAAGAGAAATGGACAGCGATTGGATATAGAGAGATAAAGGTATAGGGGCTGTGATTGGGAAACCAGGGGCTTTTTGGACGGATGAGTGAGTGAGCAGGTGAGATTCTTTTTAGATGGCACAAATGCAGCGAGTGGCAAGTAACGGGTTAACAGGCATTAAGTGAGCGAGAGCCCAATTTTCAGGATCTGATTTCCTTTTGTAATCTAATATTTCATTCAGAGAGTTATGCTTTAAGGTTCCCTAAATATTTCTTGTGTAAGAACTAGACCGAAATGAAATCAGTTCGTGAAAATGTGGCTAGAATTCAGTTGAAGCAGACAGCGAGTGACGAGCGACGAGTTGGGTCAGCGAGTCCTGGTCCTCCTCGTCCCATCGCCTCCTCGTTATGGCTTACTTTTTCATCAGCGAGCGGACCTTCTTCATCGTTCGATTGAAGATCGTCTTGTTGTTGGCCGTTCCCCCGGCACTGTAGTTGGAGCCGAGGGACGAGTTGGAGGTCTTGTTGCTGGTCAAGCTGGCTCCCCGGTGGACTGAGGCCGAAGCCCTCTGTTGATTGCCATGCCGCAGGCACCCATCCGACTGATCCTCCCGCTCGCTCTCCGTCGCGCTTACACCATCGGGACTCTGACGCTCCCTCACTCGCTCCCTCGCCGGTTGCGGCGGCCGCTCAGGTGTGGGCGACTTGGATGAGGAGGAGGTATCCCTTCGCTGGGGTTGCGGGGTAATTGGAATGGCCAGGTTCTGCATGCTCTGCGTACCCTCTGACGGTTCGCCAGGGGGAGGCAGCAGCTCTGCTAGTGTTTGCTTGCTGAGGATGTGGTCCAGACTTCGCGACTTCCTGTGCTGCTGGACGTTCGCCGGACTGGCCAGGCTATGTTTGTCCCGACGGGTCACTGGCTCGATGGCAGCTTGCGCCTCCTCCTCTTCCTCCGGTTGCAGGGTGCACGTGGAACTGGCATTCGTTAGAGCTGTACTTCCCGCTGTGACCATCGCCGCAACTGCTGCTATCCTTTGCTCGGGCGTTGCGACCACCGAGCCCGCCTGATCCAGCAACCCATCCACGCTGTGCGATCGATAGCCATTGCCCATCCCGGAACCGGGTCCATGGCCCAGTCCTGCC
The DNA here is from genome assembly GCA_008042585.1 of Drosophila punjabiensis. Taxonomy (NCBI): domain Eukaryota; kingdom Metazoa; phylum Arthropoda; class Insecta; order Diptera; family Drosophilidae; genus Drosophila; species Drosophila punjabiensis. Next base: position 9,576 of record VNJR01004169.1, read on the forward strand.
GCTGAGCTCCGCCTGGGAGGCAGATACGTCAACGGCGTCATGTTCTGCATGGAGGCCGAGCCAGCTCCGGACTTGTGGAGCAGGGCGGCCTGCTGGGTCCGATAGGGGGGCAGGATCTGGGAGCGCTTCGAGGGAGCGCGCGAGTAGCCGCTCAGCTGCGAGGTGCTGCCCCGTTGGCGGGCCGGCGAGGGGGATTGGCGGTACCTATTTGCCTGGTGATTAGCTGTGAGCGCGTGAGTCGGCGTTTCAAGCGATTTCGAGTGTGTGTGGCAACCAGAATTAAATCAATTATTAATTGGTAAGAGTAAAGAGTAATGGGTGGTGAGTGTCAGGTGTCAAGTATCGGGTATCGAGTAAGAGATGAGTGGTGAGTGGTGAGTAGAGAGTTGGATGGGTAGAGAGTTGTACTAGAGAGTGTTGTGTGTGACTTGAGGATCTCTGCTTAGGACTAAAACATAAGTATTCGAGTTGGCTAGCTCTGTAAATCTTTAACTTTAACTTCGCTCACTCTACGCTGGAGCCGCCGCCTGGGGACCCTGGCTTGAGCTTGAGCTTGGATTTGAGTTGGAGTTGGGAGTAGTAGTAGTAGTAGTTGTAGTACTCGTTGGCCCACCTTGTCCGCTGCCATTGGCCGAGGCCATTAGGCCATCCACCACACTGCCTGCGCCGCCTCCGCCGCCACCACCTCCGGATCCTCCTGCTCCTCCGCCTCCGACCGTAGCTCCAACACCGCCCTGGTAGTCGGAGTCGTTGCTGTGCATTCTTTGGTATGAGACCGAACCGGGCGTGCCGGGCACCATGGCCGCAATGCGATCGATATTCTTTTCGCCGCGCAAAAATCTGCCGCATCAGAAGAATGGGAATCGTTTAAGTTTCAGTATTTGAGTTGGTTATCTGGTTATCAGGCTATCGCTAATGGAGTACTCCATCCTAGTCCCAGGCTAATCCAGGTCTAAATGCGTCGCTTAATGTACCTTTCGAGCTTATCGATGCAGGCGTCCTGGTAGTCGTGGATCCAACTAACCCCGTTGAAATGCGCCACGCTGCGCATATCCTCCGGCAGTCGCTCCACCTCCGGCCAATCGAAGTGCTGGTCCATGATGGGTATAATGTTGCAGTTCGAGTTCAGGGCGGCCACAATTTCCTACGGATCACAGAGCAGAGCAACCTATTGAGTACCGCTTGGACGGAGGCACTCTGATTAGGGAGCTACTCACACGATGCACCCAGTCCTTGCAGTCCTCGTCGTTGATGCAGCGATGCAGGGCCTCGGGAGTTAATACTAAGACGAAGTTCTTTGCCTGCCGAATACTGTTCAAGAGTCCGTTGTCGAATTTGCCAGCCTCCAGGCGCTCCACGTCAATGAACACGGAGAAGCCGCGCAGCTGCAGGTGGACCTAGAAGTAGGGATGGAAATCTTGTAATATTTTGTGAAATCAATTCTTTTATAGATGTGATCCTGAATGGAAACCATCATCAAAAATTTCCCAAGGGTCACCTGTGCGTATACGTAATATATTTTGAAATGATTCCATCAAGTATACGCACCTTGAGCAGACTGGCCAACTGGGAGCCATTAGAGCGCCTGTAGCTAACAAACACATCGAGGGTCTTGGCCATATTCTCCTCCGATGAGCTGGGCAGCGAGTTCTCCAGGTTCTTGACTGCATTCAGGATGCGCAGTCGATGGATCGAATTGTGGATGCCGCACTCCGTCATCAGCATATCCTCGTTAACGTGCGGCAGCGCACACTTATCGATACCGGCATTCAGCATGGCGTAGGTGTACGTGCAGTAGTCGGTGCCGATCTCCGAGAGGAACTGGTGCATCTTGGCCGTGTCCTTGGAGGAGTAGTCGGCCATGCGCTTGAGATTTTGCAGCTCGCGCTCGAATCGCTTCAGCAGGATTCCGTTGCCGATGCCAATGTCAGCGCGCAGATTGTCCTGGTTGAGTTTCAGCAGCAGATCACCGTCCACCTGGGACTCCTGGAACTTGTCGATGTAGTCATTGAAGCCGATCTGCTTCACCCACTCCTGCACATCCTCCACGGACCACAGTGGCACCTGCTGGGACAGCTTGTGCGGCACCGTCTCACCGATTAATCTCAGCGCCTGGGCGGCAAACTTGGAGGCGATGGCATTGGGACAACTGGCCACAGTTTTCAGGGCTTCGATGGCATTGATCTCCCGGAAGATGTCGGTGTTGCCCTGCTCCCTCTTGATGCCCGCCTCCATGCAGAAGTGGAAGGCAGCCAGGTTGCGGGCCTCTTCGCGGTTGGAACTCAGGACGGGCACCAGTCTTTGGAGCCAGTGCTTGCTCTGTCCGTGGGCATGGGCCAGATTGGATCTCGCAAAGGCGGAGGGATCGTGGGAGGTGACAAAGGGTTCCACCAGGTCCAAGCAGCCAGACTTGAGCACCTCGGCTTCAATCTCCTTGTTGGCCACCAGCACAGCGATGGCCAAACACGCATAGTACTTGATGTTGTCGTCGTTGTGGAAGGCCAGCGGGAACAGCCACATGGGCACCTTGCGCAGGATCATCTCCTCCTGGTTCTCGGCGCCGCCGTACAGCGACAGATTCGCCAGGGCGCTGGCACAATGACGCAGGGTCTCCACATCGCTGGTGCGGCACTCGAAGAGCACGGCATCCAGGCCGCCCAGCCTTATCACGTCGGAGCAGGTTCCCTCCGAGTGCTTGAAGAGGTGCTCCAGGATGCCAGTGCCAACGCGGGAGTGCTCCATATTCGACTTCTTGGTGCAGACGCAGGCCACATTCACGACCTTGTCCAGGCCATTGTCCACCACATGCTTGCGGTTCTCGGTGGTCAGGCACTGCTCCAGGAGCTGGGCGGACGAGAACTGCAGGTCGGGCTTGACGCAGTTCTTCATCAGCAGATCGAGGCCGCCGCTTTGGCGCAGGGAGTTGCACAGCGAGTAGCCCAGCTCGTGGCCATGTGTTGGCACTGCCCAGGCTCTCCGTATCACCTCGTTGATCTTCTCTAGGTACTGGGACTTCTCCTTGCCGCCAACTGAGGTGTGGGCTACCGCACTCCCGCTGCCTCCCCGCTCGTCCTCCTGCAAGGAACTCACTATCGAGGTCAGCATGTTCGAATACTTGTTGATCGTCTGCTCGATCTCCTGCTGACCGCTGCCCGCTGTCAGGGACTTGAGGTCGTCCAACTTGAGATCGGTGAGCTTCACCATCTGGCCGTTCATCGCGGACATTTGGGAGGAGCTGGTGATCATGCTGCTGCCGGAACTGGAGACGCCCTTGTGCGTCATCGAGTAGTTGGCCTGCGAGGCAGAGGACACGTGCTTCTCCTGGCTGATGATCCCATTGGAGGTCATCATCTGCGACTGCTGGGACTGCGAGATCGCCTTCTTGTCCGCGGAGAAGTTGTCGCTCTGCACCGTAATACTGGTGGCGGCCACATTGTTGCTCGCCTGCTGTGTGATGTCGCCGGTGCGCAGCGAGAGTGCTTCCTGGAATATCCAGGTGGAAGGTAAAGAGGAGATAAAGAACATTAGTAATTTACTTATTATAAATTTTGTTTAGAGATATTAGAAAAAGTCTTAATATCATGCCGAATATGATCACGAGTAACAGGGCACTTTTAAGCTTATGACACTCTTAAAAATTGCATGTACACTATAATCAATAGACTTGTAAAAGTTTTATTAACAAGTATAACAGTTAACTATGTTACCTTGAAATTATTTGCTACTGTAAGTAACACAACTGATATTTAAATGGCAAACTTCATATTTATAACAGCTTTTAAGCCTCTTTATATATTTATAAAAATATCAGTATCACAAGTATAATTGAAGTATAACAAATGAACTATTATAAACGCACAATATTACCATAAATTCTCTATAATTCTGGCCAACGTTGTGCTAGGAAATTGACAATCTAGTCTCCAATGAATAGAACTTGTGCTAATCTATGGAATTTAAGTCCAAGTGTAAAAGTTACCTAACTGTTATACAACTGGTATACTGCCCTAAAAGCCCATAAAGTTTTTAACAATAATTTTTAAACGTTTATATAAACTCTTATACGAATAAGTTCTATCTCAGTAAATAACTCTTATGAATCAATAATAATTGTACGTCAACATAAAAGCGTCAGATCTGTTGTATATGCAGGCACCCTGATAACTTAATCCCGGCTTATTCATCCCAAAGCCTCGGTGAGTCACCAAGTCTTTAATCAATTCGTAAAGTAACGCCCCTTAGCCCTGTTATACCTTGCTCTGCTCCACCTCAATGGGAATTTCGCGCACATTTTTCATATGATTGCTGTTGCAGTTGCTGTTACTGTTGTTGTGATTGGGTGTTGTAATTGCTGAGTGGTTGTTGTGATTGTTGTGGTTCGTTGATGGTGGCTGTAGTGGTTGTTGTTGTTGTTGAGGAGGAGGTGGTGGCGACAGTGGACAGTTGCTAATTGGCTGTGGGGGCGGGTTAGAACTCTTACGTACTCTGGTGTGCGAGCTAGAACTCGAAGAGGATTGCGACGACGAAGAGGAGGAGGAACAGGCCGAAGCAGAGGCAGAAGAGGAGGCTGATGCCGCTGCAGACATTCTGGCAGCGGACGATGCCGTGGACATGGTAGTGGCTGCCGAAGAGCTCGCCGCCGTTACCACCTGAATGGGCTGCGGTGGCGGGGAGAGCGGAGAGTTGATACCGAAGCGATTCGGCGAGGAGGTGGCCACCGGCGGCGGCGACAGCGGCATCTCGACAATGGGGCTGGGCGAGCGGGTGGGCGTGAAGTCGGACTGGCCGCTCGAGCGGAAGATGCCCTTGCGGACGGGCCAAGGCGCCTGATTGGACATTGTTTCCTTAAAAATGCTCAGCAGAAGACGTGGACGCGACAGAGGCTGGGTTTTCAATGCCAAAGTCGGAACGATTGCGAACACTCTATATATTTATATATATAGGGACGTATGTTTCTGTTTCGTTTGCGTATTTTTTCAGTCTTATGTACTTTATATTTTATTTATTTTCATTCACATAAAAATAGCGCACAAATTGGCTGCGTCGACGTCGCCGTCACTTTCTCTGTGTGTTCTGTTGCTGTATTTCTTGCTGTGTATTCGTATCTGTTATATATTGTGTATGTACTTGTGTGTATGACACTGACCGACAAATAGAACTTGTAATATTTTACAGTTAGATGGTAATTAACAAGGCACTTGACACGACGATTCATGCGATGACCGAATCGAACGAACACTTGTTGCACTTGTTGGAAAGGGGAGGACTTAACGAAGACTTTGGTGGTAGAAGCTCACATAGCGGCGAAAGCGATAGGCCATCTGTCGTTATCGGTTATCGGTTTTCCGTAGTTAAACTATGTTTCGTGGGGTTCTAACTAGGTTTTTAGGGTTATCAAATAACCAGCTTTCGTCAAGTTATCAAAACTGTATTGAATATAGAGTTTCGTTGTTATTATGACACTTTTTTTTAAATATTTATTTACTTGTTCTTTTCTTTTAATTTCACCACTGACTCTATTCAGTCTGTGAGATTTTTAGAATTTGAAGGTCGGCTGTTCCACTTTTATAATCGTTGCACCTGCGACAATATTCGCTTTCGTAAACAAAAATCGCGGTACAATTGTTGTGTATTTTAATTAGGAAGTGCTTGTCACTTGCGCTAGCTTTATTTGTATTTAGTTCGATTCTGTCACAGACACACATCAGTTTCGACTATATGCAAATGATTATACTGTTCTCTATTCCATTCTACATTCTCAACTACATATATTTCGATGGCTGAAACGCTCGCGACGCTCGTCTATCTGCTACTGAGGTCCGCGCGTCGCTCTGAGGCATTTTATTCTAAAGAATTTCGAAAATAATACAACGAGAGCACACATTTTAACGAAACATACGAAAATTTGGGAGCGCAAAGTCGTGGGAAATAAATCAAAAACGGTGAGAGGGATGGGGTGTTGGTTCTACTCCCGATCTTTCTCCGATCGTTTCTGGGAAATATTTCGAGGCAGTGCGTGCCGTTCCATGGGTTTTTGGAGCAGCAATTGACGCAAATGTCCTAAGACCATTCCGGATTGTTCGCCAATCCATAAAAATCGTATCAAAGTATTTTCATTGGATTTTTTATTATTGTTTAAACCCAAAAGCACTTGTTGGCCCCGCACATGGAGCGTGGCTGTCGGTCTAATTTTTTGGCACAGACCCAGGCACAAGCATCCATTCAAATTTATTCCCTCGTGCGAGATTTTATATGTATTTTCTAAGATGGATTGAGTTTGCTATTTACTTAATAAGGGTGCTCTGTCTCTGATGGATGGGGATGATGATGTGTTGATGGAGAGGTCTATGGAGGGATCTTGAGAATGGAATTTTATATGAGCGGGGATAAACGTTTTTAAAGCAAATCACTCTACGTGTAAGTTAGGAAATAGATTAAAACTTAACAACATGAAGAAATTCTTAATTTCAATCAATTATAAGACACCTAAAAGTATGCCATGTTATATTTTATTTTTTATTTAATTATTACATTTTAAAGCATACTATTAGGCGCCATTTGAATGGTTTAAAAAATCTTCACTTGCTTTTGTGAAACCTTTAATAAAATGTAGTTCTAACCACCTAACAACGACTTTGTTTATGACCTTTTCCTAATTTCTCTATCGTGTTCTGCCCTATTTTTGTAGTCCTTGACATTTACTGCGTACTTGCGGGCTCTACGACCAGATATTTCCCAGATATATCGTCATCCGTCACCATAAAACAATGAATGCTAATAAACGTATGCAAATCAACAAATGTGATGTAACGCAGCCTGATTAGATTAAATCTGTCGCTGGAACTGCGGTCTTCCCCTATATCACCTTCTCTGAGTTACCTGGGTAACAGGTGTAAAGGCAAACATTGAAAACATCGGGTGTACCTGAACTTTTCGAAACATTCCAATGGGTTTTTCCTTCTTGGACTTGCAGTAGTTGCGGATGAATTTGCTGGGGCTCCCGAGGAGCAGGCACTTGTTAAGGAACATTTCACATTACTCTCGCGTCGAGGGCTGCCTAGTTTTTTGGCGCCAGACAATCGATTTTCTTGAAAATATGCGTAAGCAGCAGCAGCAGAGTAATTTCGCGACTTGGCAACTTTCGCTCGAGGACGATTCTGCTTGTGGACTGAAATGACTGGCCAGGAATTTGCTATTAACGCCTTGGCACTGGTGTCCCTTATGCGACCTTAACATGCACGCGATGAACTCCCAACTGAAAGGAGTGGTCTGAATGGTCTAACAGTTAGCGAAAGCTCTCGAAATGGGGGTGGCTCCCCTTTGGGGTTCGACCAACTGCCCTTTGTTTAACGTTCACCCCTGCGGCGAAGCTTTATTGGCCAAAAAGCTCTGACTACGAGGACAGATTTAGGGGGCGGTGAGTTCAATGACAATTTGCAGTAGGTTATTAACTCTGATTCAAGGATATAAAGGTTAAGCCGGGTATCAGAGAAACTATAGATACTTAAGAGCCAAAATGTGCTTTTAAAACTAACTCCAAATCTCTGGAAATTTATTAGCTAGCCTTCTGTTACTTAACTTTGATTTCATTCTTATTATTCTTAAAACTCACCTTAATAATGGCTGCATTCTCTTCCGTTTTGACGCCATCGACTTCCATTCGATTTCGCATCGCCGCCGAGCCCTTACTCTCCTTGTAGTCTATATCTCCGGCCTGGAGGCGCTTCATCTCCGCCGAGTTGCTGGTGGCCTGCTCGGAGCTGAAGCCATCGGTGACCACTTTGGTCTTGGACTCGGTCTTCATGCGCTTCTCCTGGAACTTGATCGTGTCGATCGTCTTGCTGGAACCGCTCAGCCCGCTGGCACTCAGCTGGGCGGCGGTTGGGTGGGTGAGGTCAAGTCCGCTGCCAAAGTGGTTATGCGGGCAGTCGTCGTCGTCGGGCAGGGTCACGATCACATTGCTGTCATCATCGTCCAGATTCTCGAACGACGCCCGAAGTCTGTCAACGAAGAATAAGAAACGTTAATTGAAGGTAAAGAAAAAATCTTGTGAGGAGGCCTGTGAGGTCAGAGTTAGGTTCATTTAGCGTCTGCTTGCTACATTTTTGGAATTCTTTATTAATTAAGTTTATTTTTTATAAATCTACCAGTGCCAAAAATACATGTAATGGGAATTCGCAGCCAAGACGAACGACTTTCCTAAGGAAAGGAAAAGGAAAGTTTCCTTATTAATAATAATTAATAATTTCTTATTTAAAAATTATTTTATAGTTTACCACAAATTGCCACAAATAAAGGCACATTTTGGCATTTTTTTTATAAATGAAAGTATAGCATACTTTTAGGATAAGTATCTATGATCGACTATGTCTAATACTTGGCCGGCAGCCATCACTTCATGCAGGCGATGTTAGAACCAGTTGGGAATTATAAGCGCACATGTGTGATATTTTTCGACATCAATTTTATGACAAATTCGTGATGATTTAACCAAAAATTTACCCGCAAAACAAGTGCGATTCGCCCCTAAAAAAAGGAACTAAACGAAGTTAATCTTTCGATTTCTTGCCTTAAATTTGATGAAAGTTAAAAAAGGCACCCTAAAGAATTGTATTTATGGTGGCTTTCTTTGATTTTATGGTACGTTGCCCTAAATGCAAGGAAACCTTTTCTTAGATCTATAAATATTTTCTCAGTTTAGGGGCGATAGTTTTTTAGAGAAATTATTCTTAAATATAGAAAAGTATTTTTACAAGTGAAGCTTTGCATTCACTTAAAGAAAATCTATAGCACTCCCTTTGTTTTAAGTCGTGATCAGAACTAGAAACTGTGACTAGAGAATTTCAACTCCATGTGTCACCATCAATCAGCAGACCTGCCTATCTATGGCAGATGGTTACGGTGCAGAAAGATAGATACTTTTTGGACGAGTCACCATTGATTGGAGAAAAGTTATTTGGGTCTCAGTGATAGCAAAACTCACTTCTTTTGCAGCTGGGTGATCTTGTCCTGGCTGCTGAGACCCCTGAGATCGTCGATCGACGGATGGGCGGATGTGAGTTTGGGAGTTAGCCGACTCGTCGTCGCCTGGGCCATTGTGCTGGGCGCTGTGAGCGCTGATGGGGAGGATGTGGTATTCGTGGAACTGGATCCCGCTCCACCTGCAATTCGTTCGATGGCCAGGTCGTTGATTTCCGACATGGACTTTTGGATATTTGTGAGATCTCGCTTGACCGCCGCCGCTTTCATCTCCGCCGACGTGGACAGGGCCTGTGTGGTGGAGGAGCTGGAGGAGGACGACGATGAGGAGGAGGACGAGGAGGTAATGTGATGGTGCAGGCGCTGTGACTTCTTTTCCACCCGTGTCGTGGTGCTGCTGCTGCTGTTGACGACCTGCAAGAAAAGTAAATACGGGGCAATTATAGAAGGTTGTCATATTTTCTTTTTTGGCTCAGACTCATCATGGGCGGAAAATGCGAGGAATTTACTTAACACAAAACAAATTTTTCCCACATTCCTCAGTCTCTTTCCGTTTTTGTGCAAATACCGTATAGATATCCGTACGTATATGTATTTATATATAAATATGCTTTACTGTCTGGCGCTATCTGAACTCGCATTTTATGGCCCGGGGCGCTTAGCGCGGTCTTTATAAATCAAATGAACCATTTGTTTTGGGATCGACAGTCGTGTTTTTTGGGGAAGCCATATAATATTTGACTTGGCCTGACTTGCAAGGGAGCTTACCTCCGGAAAATAGATGGATGGGCCGCTCTATCTAAATACCACAATTCTGATAATTAGCCAAAATGCTTTATGGTTCAGTCTGCCTGATTTGATTAAAGATATTTGCCTTGAGAGATGTTTTTTGGGTTGGGGTTACTCTGGGAATTACTTAAGGTTAGGCTCTTTATTGACCTATAAAATATTTAGTTTTTTTTTACTTTAAGCTAATAAATTTATAAAGATATTGAAAGCGTTTATATTGTTTCTATTAATAGCTCTCAGATTATTTGATTTAAGTTTTATGCTAACCATTCAAGTCATTGACCCTAGGTCAGTAAACCTGACGATGCTCTCATCAAGCTTTAATGAGTAACACATCATTTTTTCTTTTAAATATATATATATGCATATTATTTAATTATTATTAATTAGCTTTTGCCTTATAAAACATGACCAATATCCACTCATAACTTTCTAGGAAAAACCCAAGGAATGCAAAATTTTCTATTTATGGTTTATTTTTGTTGAAAAAATAAGCCAAAGCTCGCTGTCGCCGTAGCGTTTTTGACAAATGTTCGCGTATTACGAATCAAATCTAATTTTGGCCAGGTTTTCAGGCGTCTGCCAGAAGAAGAAGCCGCAAAAGTCAAACAAGTTGGGCAGTTGAACGCTAATAGTATATAGCATATACAAGTGGACAAGCGTGTGGGCAGCGATCGGTTTTAAAAGGCGTTCTTCTTCTGGTTGCGGCAATAAAACATGTGCACATACATAAATCGCGAGCGGTTTGAATGGGCGTTGCGCATACGACATGTTGGCCAAAGCCAAGGCAAAGGCAAAGGCATACATTTCGCACCCTCTCTCCCTGCTTTCCGGCTGACATACACTTATCGGTATGGTAACACCTTATAGTGCCCACTGATCAATAAATATTTCCCCTGCAAGTGAAGGAGTAGTCGTCGTTGGCTGGACACGAAATCACAAGATTAGATATCGCCCTGTTTCTTTTTCTTTTCCCCCCCGATTTCTGCGTCATTTACTAATTTATCACAATGATGTTTTGTATTCTGTGTGGACTAACCTTCTTGGATCTCAGAAAAAGAGTGTGTTGACAATGGAACTTCTTGGAAAACTCCGCTGCTTTCAGTTGAATTTTATATTACGTATACGCCTACGTTTTGATAAAGCACTTAACTCGGTCATATATAGTATAGACTTGCTATATATATGTATATATATAATCAGCTCGGGATGAGGGGCTTATCAGACACGGACACACACCACACACACAGAGAGACACAAATGCTTCACTTTTCTTGGCCCCCTCTTGCACTTTTTAGACCGCGATTTCCGCTACTATTTGCAGGACTTTTACTTTTCGGTTGAATTTTTCTTTAAAGCTTTTTAACTTTTTCACACACTGGACTGACTATGTTGTGTTTCACTCTTTCGTTGTTTCTCTACTGCCTTCGTCGGGTCGTTTCTATTTATTTGTGCAATACTGATAACAAAGAGAGTTCGTTTAATTGTTCGTTAATAGGCAAAAAACCCACGGCTCTTTGCTCATTGATTTCGTTCGGCACTCGTCGTTGCGGCGAGAGTTATTATTATAAAAGGCGATTTGTATTATTTCTTTTTCGACGGCGCACACGCTAGCAGACTAGGAATACAGCAAATTATTTCCGCCTCGGCTGACTGTGTTTGCTATAGTATTTCTTGAATCTCTTGGCGCGTCGCTCGCTGGTTCGTTCGTTTCGTTAACTAAAATAAAAATGAGCGTTGAGCACGAAATTTCTAGCTTCGCAGGCCCAGCGTGGGAGCTTCAAAGCGAAGAGCTTTCAGCGCTGTCGCGTCGCTGCCGGCGTCACTTTAAAGTGCGATCGACGAGATACACTTGACAAAAGAGCTTCTGAATCGATAAAACAGTTTGTGAAGTGTAAGGGGAAAAAATGGTTACTTCATCTTTGATTCTGTTGTAACAAAACTAAATCAACAGTAGGGTTTTTCATAGGTTTTAAATATAGTTTCTGGTATTACTTGTAGTGACTAGTTATGAAAAAATATCTCAAATTTGTTTCTTCTATAAAAGTGATTTATTTAGAGACCGAGCTGAGTAATGAGTATGAGTTAATAATATTAACTTAATATATTTTACCTCATAAAGTTTGGAATTAATCAAAATAATTATGTTCAGTCTTAAATTATCTGTAATTTAATTTTTAAGCGTGAAGCTTACTTTTCCCTTAATAGTTCGCTATGATTTTCAACTACTTCTGGGTTTTCAAAGAAAGACATCGTACTTAAATGTATAAGAACCTTAAATAATGAAGCCTTACAATAACAAACCTTACAATTTACACCATGATAGCCTTGCTAAGTTAAAGAACTTAGAAAACTTCTACTGACATTCGTCGCTTAAACTTAATTGTTTCTCCATATTTTGCATATCATATTAAGATCTATAAAAACCTGAACTAATAGACTATAAAAACCTTTTATGAAAGTCTTGCCTCCTTGACTTTGTTTCTTCTCAAACTAATAGTCACTTTAAGCTGCGTTTTGATATATTTTTCTCAGTGTAAAAGAGAGATAGTGAGAGCGAAAACAAGAGACAGCCGGAGCAGCTAAATGGCAACACATGGAGGTGGACGCTTTGGGTGTGTTGTGTGTGTGAAGAATTCTAGGAAATCAAATTGTAAATACAAGTTGGGGCGGCTCTCTCCCTCTGCCATAACTTTTGCAAGTGTTGCCGGTGTGTGTGTGTGTGTGTGTGTGTTTCTTTTTTGCTTGGGGCTGTGTTTCCCTTCGCTTAATCTTTAATTTATGCCGTGTATAATTTGCATTTCCATAATTCAGCTGCTAAGTCGGGCTGCGTTCACGTTTTTGTCTAAGCTTTTCAAGCTTTAGCTTCTCTAATTAACGAGTTCTCAGCCAGCGCTCGATTTGTGGTTTATTTTTGTTCGATTTTCAGATTCCAGCTCGTTGAGGATTGCCGAAGATTGTATCTCGTTCTGCTCATTTCAATTTGCGTTGTTTACTTTTCTGATTACCAAGGGGCCTTTTTTGCGAGGAGTGCGAGCGAGAGGAGGAGCTTTGTTTTGTTTTCACTTAATATTTGAATAATAGGGTGTTAATCTGTTCATAATTATTCAGCAAATTTACTTTGCTTTTATAATATTTTAATGATTATTGAGGTTGATGGGAGTTTTTAAAATATTTCTAAATGGGTTTTAAATGGTCTAGATTCTAGAAAATGGGAACATTAAGAGTGGGTTTCATTAGTCCGGTTCTTGATATATTTGAGGTTTTTTTTCTAGATTGGATTCAGTTTAAAATAGTATTCCAAGTATTCTGGTAATTATTTATTTTATTACAGATTTAATCCGTTTTCACATTTAATTGCCAATAAATCATACATATTCAATTTTCAACCTGCGTAAGCTATCTTTGTGTAATAAAGCACTTATTTAAATTGGTTTTAGAAATAGATATAAATATTAATACCGTTTTTAATAACTTAATCTGTTTAAAAATAAGTTAATTGACTTATTTATTATGGTTTAAACCCATTAATTGTGGCTCTACTATCTACTTATTAACATCACCCTTTATTCCTACGCCTCGTCACTATATTCTTTTCGTTGGGTTTACCTCAACAATTTCTGCGAAAGTGAAAATCATATCGCTAAATTGGTTTGCAAACCCCACTAAAAATAAAGCCTTTTTTCACCAGAAAACAAAAATTGTCATCGTTTACCCGAATCATTGACAGCGGCAATGAAAAAACACAAAAACCCGCGATAGGTAATTTGTGATTTTTTTATTCCTCAGAACATGAATGAATATATTTTTTATTTGCTTCTATATACTATGGGTTATATGTGGGGTGAAAATCACATAACAATCAGATCGTTATGATGCTCGGTTGAGCTTGGACCACAAACGAGACTACAATCGCAACCAGGATGTAAGCAGATAACGCGAAAATGATGAGCACACAATCAAAGTCAGCGGGGGAGCGGGGAAGAAGCGGAGGTGGACGGAACCGGAGGCGGGCCGGAATCGAAGGCACCGGCGACGCCGGTGGCTGACGTAGAATTCGATGGCGACGAAGTGTGCCGGCACTGCCGGCAAGTGACTCAGCCTCCCATTTAAAGCGAGTCAATAAGACGCGGCAAGAGGAAGACTGTGGCGAATGCCTCTACCCAGTATTTGTTGATGTTTATGACGGGCATATTGGTTTGGGGATATAGTTTAATATCTAGGGATTAACTAAGGAAATAGATAAAACTAAGATTAAAGGGTTATGATATAATTTACATAAGATATAGAGGAAACTAGAACATTTTCAAGGTAAGGAAACAAATGAATCATTGCAATCTTTCGAAGAAGAAAGTTACATATGATAGAATATATTAATAAAATGAATTTTTTAAATAAAAATGTTTAATTATTATTTTAAAATGTTAAGTTTAAGTATTACATCAATGAAACTATAGCATACTTCTAAGGTTTTAGCAAACTTTGGTTAAAAATTCAACTTCATTTATTTAGGTTTATTAAACTGTAAATACTTCCTACATAGGGACTTGAAATATTTATCTTTAATATCCAAAAATTTTATTTAATAAATATATTTAATTTTTTAATTTACTGAGTATTTACCTATTCAAAATCTTATAAGTATAACTATTTCTCACGTGTTTGTGCCTTAGAGATGTTCAACAAACAACTGCGTCAGTCTCTCATGCTCTTAACTAACTGGGGAAAATGTGTCATAAACGTATTACAAAAGCAAATTACTTTTATGAGCACCTTGATTATGACCTGTCAAGTTCTAATTTAATAAATTAATAGGGTAGGGAAAAATCTGGATCTGGTCAGAGGCTATTTTTGACCAGTGAATGAATGGTCAGCGGTGGAGGCACATGCCCATCCATGCTACATATGAGTAAAGTAAAACAGGTCAACGCTATTATCATTTCGACACACTCAATCAAATCAGAGCCTATTTTTAAGAAACGAAAACTGCCAACTCTTGATGAACTTGTCGCTCATCAAAATTGAATTCAAATGGCTCAGTATCTATTTTTAGCGGACTCTCGTCCGCCAGAAACACTTGATAAACTATCTGATTGGCAACTTCCTTATCAAAATAGAAACGGGAAAACTTAAAGATAAAAAACGTGCGTGCCATGGCTATGCAAATTCCCGTGAAAACCCCAATTCGTATCTTATCTAACAGAAAATCGTAAAAGGGAGCATAAACAACTTGTTAACAGGTCATTAAGAAACGGCACGTTTTCTTTTGTATTCCCCGCTTTTTATATTTGCCAGAATTGTTCAGTGTTTCAGTGTTTATTCGAATGCCAAACAATAAATATGTGTGATTAATAAAATTGATTTTGTTGTTGTTGCTGTCGTCCAGCAGCCGCAATGTCGCCATCGGGGCTATAAAATTCCCAAGGGGCAGGTAATCTTATCGAGGGTAGAAGGGCGCTGCTGCAGTATGCCTTTATCAAGTGTTAACCTCTATACTTATCGGTTTGCGGAGCAATTCCAGGCACCACCGAAAGGTTGCCTCGATTAGGGGGTTCCTTACACCTTAAGTAATGCGTTAAAAATAGCGGCATTATGCCAGCCACGCCCGATTCTATACTGTTCAGTTACTATATCTGAACTGTGATGACCACAGCTGCGTCAGATTCTATTTTGTCTAATCGAGCACTTGAGTTCCCTTAGATTCGATTCAAAATCTTTGTTCTACTTTTCATTATTTTGTATACCCTTTCGGGGTAATATAATTTAAGTTATAAGCCTGCCCGGAAGTTAAGAAGTTCTTTGCGATGATATAAAGCATATATATTCTTGATCAGCATTGAAAGCCGAGTCAATCTAGCCATGTTTGAGGGACAAAAATTTACTCAATTTTTTCGAAAAATGGTCGAAAAGTCACAGAAAAACTAATTTTTAAAATTAAAAATTTGTTATGCTGGTTTGTTAACCTAATAACAACTAACATAGAATAGCTTTCCGATTTGAAAAATATGCATTTTTGGCTTATTTATGATAGATTTTCATGCAAGGGTATATAAGCTTCGGCTTCCCGAAATTTGCTTTCTTTCTTGTTTGGCTATAATTTCTATTAAATGAATAAACGTGGTTGATAAGGAATATATATGCTAAAAAACACTTGTTTTGCTAGTAATTAGATTTGAATTTAAAAGTTTCCTAACTGTTTTGAGAAGTATTTTAGCCTGGTTTCCTATCTTTTGTACCTCAGACCTTACTCAATATTATATCATTTAATGTACAGAATGTTTGCTTATATCTACTATATATTTTTGTATCCAGATAAAACCTTTTCTCGTAACACACATATATAGTTTAATTAACTCTTACCTGCTGTGATGTGGATGTGGACTGGTGTGAGGTTTCCTTAAGACTACTGCATGAACTGGAGCTGGTGTTGATTTGCCTGCCATTTGCTGTGGTGGTGGCCACCACACCGCCTCCAACTCCGCCACCACCACCCACAGCCACTGCAGAACCATTCAAGGTTGTTGGCGTGCCTGTGGTTGTGGTGGTGCTGCCGCCACCCCCAATGGGCTGTGGCGATCCATTCTTCTTGTGGAAACTCTCGATTAGCGAAGATGCCGGACTCAGCACCCCGTTGGGCGAACTATCCGAGAAGTCTGTCATCTGGGGGGGAAAGAGAGGGAAAAGGGGCAAACATGAGACGTGTGAAAAATCGCTTTGAAATGCGAGCTTATCAGTGAAAATAGCTGAGAGAAGATTTCCTTATATGGCAATGAGTAACCCAGAGATGTACAAATATGCAAGTGTAGAAGTCAGCACTTAACTCTTTCTCTCTGGAATTCCAGAGAAAAAAACCTCTGTGTTAAGTGACAAACAAATAGAGAATGTGGATTCCCCACAATTAAGTATTTGCGGAATGAAGTATTCAAAACTCTCGTTCATATGCTAAGCACGTGCCATTGAATAAGATTTATTGATTGCATTTATTCATGGGCCATATAAACGGGAATTTTTAATAGCAAGATCCTATTTATATTTATAATTATTCCTAAGTATTTATAGACTTGACTATTCTAACAAAATTAAAAAATAATTAATTAAGATTCTTCAAACTATTAATCTAACTGAATTTTCCGTGGTATTGTTTGTCTATAGAGACTCTCCCTAACTTTCAGCCTGCAATCATTATATTGTTTACGCTTTTACCACTTTTTTTTGTGGCTAGTTAATGCTGCAGCTTTGGGTATTATTGGCCGCGGCTGGCCATAAAATGATATGGCGAGATAAATAGACTTCCAGGCGGATTTCGGGGGGCCCAACAACAAACGGAACAGCCGACCGAGCCCAGGCTCAGCATAGATTCAGCGTTGATTTATATTCTTTTGCTTGCTTTTGCGTGTTGAGCAATTAAAAATTTGCATAAATACAATGCAGTGATTTATCCCCACTCGCTGGAAACGTAATTAATTTTTCTGCAATACGATTTGTGAAATTCGATTTGGCGCGTGGGTCGTGTGTTTATAACTATTTAAATCAGTCAATATGGCTGATGGTGTGTGTGGGCAGGATCACAGACAATGTATGGTAAACAGTACAATAGGGGTCAAAATAATAGAATGACTAAACAAACGCTTATTAGCATTATGAATTAGTGCTCCTACACAGTTATAAGTATTTCACAATTTAAACTATTGTGTTTAGTGTTATTTATTTGTCATTTGCAAATTTGGCTTTAAAATCAGAAGCCATACGAAGTAGCTTAACCGTTCAAATATTTATTTTTTGTTGAATAAATATTTAAAGCTTTTACATTTGATTTATATGAATGCATAATAATTTACTATGTAAAGATATAATTAATCAAAAAGTTTTTTAAATATATTCTAAGGCATCTCTGTATAATTACCTCTTTAAGAATATATTTAAAACATGTTAAAGAAGCTTTAATTTCGCTAAAAAACTAAAATCAAAACGAACTATTTTTTATAACTGTAAGCTAAAAAATTATGTAAAATTTAAATCCCCATTAATTTTCATTTCTATTACTCTCCCCTCAGTTGTACTAAATGCACATCACTTAACATTCGTCATCACCAAATCAATATTTTGGCAAATTATTCAACTTCAATTTGTTTGAGAAAAAGAAAAGCAAAACCCCGAAGACCGTTACCAAGCAACCCGCAAGGCAGAGAGCTTTTCCGTCAAGCTTTTTCTTCGTTTATCTCTAGCTTCCGTATCTAACGCCAAGCTACGGCAGGTGGCCTCCAGCACTGGATACACCCACTTACAACACTGGTTACTGCGCAGAGCAGACCTGCCAGGGCTGCGGTAATAAATCAGCTGTAAGCTGTAGTATTGCTCACTTTTTTGTTGTGGAAAAGAAAAAATCGCAGCTCTTGGTGTTATCTTGTGTTTGTCCAGTTACTAACACCCCAGAAGCGGAGAAGTGTGCAAAAGTGGGTGAAGAAACACCGCGTTACAAGATGGAGCGAGTGTGGACTCTCGGCTGCTGCCTTTTGCTGGCCGCTGGCTCTATGGCGTCAGCATATGCCGACGTCACGACGCAAAATGCCATGTTAGGCAGCAAGAAAACGCACAAAGAAACCTCTGCGGCGGACAGCTCCTCGGTGACGGCAGCCGGTGGGCTTTCCAGCAACGGCGTCTGCTCCCGGATGCTGCGCCATGTCTTTGAGAACGCCACACCGAGGGACGAGCAGCAGGCGGGTGTCTTCGAGGAGTACAAGCCACAGCCGGACTCGGTGGAGCCCCTGGAGGAGGAGGCCTATCTGTGGAACTGTCTGCAGGCCTGCTGCGAGAAGCCCAAGAACGTGACCACCGGCTCCTGCAACGTAGTGCTGGTCTTCAAGGGCAAGTGCTACCACATCCGCTGCCAGAGCAACGAGGCCTGCCTGCCCAAGCAGCGGGTGCGGCTGCCCAACGAGAAGGTGCAAATGGTACTGGTCAATCCCGTGGGCGAGGCCACCTGGCCACAGCTACTCAAGGCGGAGGCGGCTAAGCAGAATGCTGAGATCCTGCCCTACGACGAGGCGGCCCTGAATTTCTGGAAGCAGCCACGACGATTGGGTTACTTGGCACGCAATCAGGTGGGTTTCCAACACGTAAAATCTAGTTGGGGTCACATATCGACCAAACTTCATTCTGGCAGGGGAGAGCTCTTGAGACACCTAAAACCTTCTTATTACTCCTTTAAGTATATATAACATATAGTAATAATCACGAACCTTATCCTCCTAGGAAACCCCCGTTTACGAAGACGATGACTTCCCGTTGGCCGACAAGCGAATGAATCAATTGATCCTCCAGCCAGATGAAAACGATGTGCTGGCCAATGAAGAGCTCAACTTCTACGATCAAAACGCCAAGTTTACCGCCTGCGACCTGGAGACACCGTGTCCGCCGCCTCAGCAATGTGTCCCTCTCCAAGCAAATGCGGTGCGGGGAGTGTGCACCTGTCCCAATGGTTTCATTTGGAACAAGCAACGCAAGTGCGTGATGGCCGCCATTCCCTATAGCTCCTATCTGACCAGCAGCAATGAGGCAGTGCAGCAGGATGCGGTCGCAGCGGCAGCCAGCGAGAACAGCTCGCCTGAGGTAGCTGCTCCGCCAGCGAAAACCGAACAGAACAAGGATATTGTGGTGTCCGTGATGTCCAAGGAGGTTCGACTGCCCGAACAGGAGGTGACACTCGCCGCCTTCACGGTTCCCGATGAGCAGACCAGCGACACCAAGTACAAATATCTGTGGACTCTCATATCGCAGCCCAAGGGACCGATGAATGGCACAATCTCCGACCAGAGCAAGTCCAAGGTGAAGCTATCGAATCTCTCGGAGGGACTATACACCTTCAAGGTTACCGTAACCGGAGACAATGGAACCTTTGGCGAGGCAACAGCGAATGTTACGGTGCTGCCGGAGAACCGCATCAACCAGCCGCCGCAGGTCATCATCTCGCCCAGGGAGCAGATTATACGACAGCCCACCACGAACGCCATACTGGACGGTAGCACCAGCACGGACGACGACAAGATCACCAACTGGCACTGGGAGGTAATCTCGGGTCCAATTGGCTACCAGCCAGTCCTGCCGGAGGTGAACACCCTTCAGCTGGATCTCACCTCGCCGGGCAACTACACCTTCAAGCTCACCGTGACCGACTCCAATAACATTACCAACTCCACCACGGCCACGATAGCAGTCCTCAAGGAAACCGACTATGCCCCGGTGGCCAATGCCGGGGATGCCGTCATCTTGTATCTGCCGAACAATAATGTCACCTTGAACGGGACTGCCAGCTCGGATGATCACGAAATTGTGGCCTGGGAGTGGACCAAGGACGCTAGCGATGAGGCCAAGGCTGTGGATATGCAGAACACAAGAACGCCGTACGTTCAACTCTCCAATTTGGAGGAGGGCATGTACACCTTTGTGCTGAAGGTCACCGATGGCAGTGGACAGTCCAGCACGGCCAAGGTGCATGTCTTCGTGAAGCCGCCAACAAATTCGCCACCAACTGCCGAGGCTGGCACAAACACAGTAAGTTAAGGGTGGAATAACTTCCAGATCAGATTCACCATAATATTTAATATTTTCTCGTAGACCACCAGTTTGCCCATCAATTGGGTGCTGCTCAACGGCTCCGAGTCCAAGGATGACATCGGTATCAAGACCTATCAATGGACGCAGCTAAGTGGACCCAATAATGCAGTCATCCTGAAGTCCAACTCATCGGTAAGTGAGCTGCCAGCTTGCTAGTACAATATTAATTCATTTGCTGCTGTATATCTTATTTAATTTCACAGATTGCCAATGCCACCTCTCTGACGTTGGGTCTCTATGAGTTCGAGTTGAGTGTAGCTGATGAAAATAACAACACAGCCACGGACTCTACTTGGGTGAAGATTGTGCAGGGTAAGGGGACATAACCACATTATTTTCTTTCTAAATACTTAAATAATATTATTTTCCTAACCAGAACGCAATGCCGCACCCGTGGCCAATGCTGGCGGGGATCATAGCATCACTTTACCCGCCACAGCTATCTATTTCAATGGCACTAAGTCTTGGGATGACCTGGCAGTGGTCAAATACGTTTGGACACGCGAAGACAACAGCTTGGCAGCCGGTGTCGTTGTGGCCGACACCGATAAGCAACCCGTGATGATTGTAAGCTAAGAAATGGACCAAAACCAACTGGTATTAATCTGGTTTACTATTTTCCGTAGCTAACAAACCTGGTCCAAGGACGCTATGTCTTCAAGCTGACGGTGAGCGATGACCAGGGCCTGACTAGTTCGGATACTGTGAGCGTAAACGTTCATCCCGATCCACTGTTGATCCATTTGGTGCAAATGACGCTGCCCATGGGCGTCTCAGTGCTCTCGCAATCTGAACTCGATTCGGTGGTTCAGAAACTGCAACTGCTGCTGGGCGATGAGAACAAAATTCAGGTCAGAGAGCTCAAATACAATCTGCATACGGATGCGGCTGTTCTGGTCTTCTATGTGAATGATGGTCAAGGAAAGCCCCTCAATGGCCTGCATGTGGAGCGACAGCTGAGGGCTCAACTCCAGAAGGACGCCTCTATACTTGGAGCCCTTTTTGTGGATATTCGTACCACTGTTTGCCAGAACGACTGCTCCGGACACGGCAGCTGCAATCCCACAACGAGAGCCTGCATATGCGAGGCATTTTGGATGCCTTCGGCGGGTTACTTCTTTAGCAATCAGGAGGCCAATTGTGGTAAGTAAACCGGAGAGCATTTTGTATAAGAAATCCGTGTATTTAATGTTTGTTATTGTCTTTCAGATTGGTCAATATTGTACGTGTTTGTTGGTGTAATTGTGGGCTGTCTGCTGCTATCGGGAGTTTTTTGGGGCATTGCCTGCGCGTGCAGGCAGTCGAAAAAGCCGCGTCTTCGCCAGAAAGTGCAGAAGTATGCACTGATAGGCAACCAGGATGAAGAAGCAGCCAGTTGTAAGTCGATCGAAAGCACTATTTATAGAGTAGCCAAGTAAATGTGTTTCCTTGCTTAGATTCGCGCAACACTTCCCTGACCGAATCGGAGACGGATTCCGACGTCCTGTTCGAGACACGCACAAAGTCCAATGGAGGCCTGGGCAAGCACAGGTCGCACAATCACCACGGAGGACATGGAAGCAGTGGTGGCAGTGGCGGCTCCTCTGGCCGCGATGGCCACAAGTTGATGGCCCAAAAGCTGGGCCGCAAGATCAAGGCATAAACTTAAGCAAAACGAATATATGTGTGTGTTAGTCGATCTACTATACAAAGGGGTGTAAACATGAATCGCTGTGGATCTCAAAGCAATTCTATACGGAATCCTTAACTTTTTCTGTGACACCCCTGGACAGTGTGCGTGTGTGATATCTATTTGTATTTTCTATATATATATATTTACTCGGAGATCTTTTGTACTTTCTGCATACTTGTATGTACACGTGAAGTTATGATGTTCCTTTATGTGCAATTATCGTTATTTACTGAATTTTACCTGAGTTAAGACATACCTGTTTGTATTATTTAAGCTGCTGCTGCTGTGCAACACAAACTATTATTTTATGTTTACTTTTAATCCGCTTTTACCTCGATACTTTTTTACGTTCATGTACATATATATGTAGAGATAGCTGTTCACAATCAAATGTAACTGACATGTAACTGCTTAAAAGTGCATTATGCCCCGCATTAAACGAAACCCATTAGATGACATATTCTCTGTTTCGATTGGGAGGGGAAAAGGCTGGTGAAATCAAGGTAAATCAAGTCAAGCATCATTTGTAAGTGCCTATAACTCAAGTGATCAGTCATTTATTACATTCGGCACACTCTTTAGCCTGATTTGTATGCAGAGGCCATCTCAGCCGAGCGAGGAGGAGTATGCTCAATGCATTCGAAAATACATCTTCCTTTGACGACTACGGTTTGACGGGTTCCTCTGCTGCTGACGATGTTTACACGACTCTTGTTGACTTATCACAGATTTGCTGTGTTTTCTGGCAGCTTCTTTACCCCGAAGCAGATTTAATTCAAACATTGACGCATTTCAGCCCACACACATGTCGCCAAACTAGGTTCACAGGCGGATCTCTTGCCAATTTTTGCACAAGAAAAAATAAATGTAACATCTGAAGAAAAACCTAGTATTTGAAATACTTTAACAATCTTATCTATTCGAAATTAATGAAACTGTGACAAGTTGATAAGAGAAATATGCAAACAAATTTTTATAGGTTTAAAAAAATCATTTTGATAAAATAACAGATTGACATGTCCTCAGATTAAAGCGTCTGGTTTGGAGAAATGTCTTTATCGTTGAATAATTTTGTTAATACTTTTTTATAAATTGTCTAAAGAGCCTAAGTTCGTCAAAAAAATTAAGTATGAGAGAAAAAGTAATATTGAAATGTGTTAGAAATATACAAAATCATTTTGACAAGATAAACTTACTGTTTAAACTTAGTAATTACTTAACAATAATAAGAAAATGTTTATTAGAAATTCAGAAAAAGTATAAAACATTTTTGAAACTTCCTAAAACAGTTTATTTTAATTAATTACTACAATTTTAAACAATTATATAGAATGTATATTATACATATATTATTATTTAGTTCCGAACAAAATAATTTATTTTGTTATGATCTTATATTTTTTTCTTTCTGTGTAACAGCCAGCCATTTGTGTGTTTTACGTTTTTTGGCGAAATATCTTTAAGAGTGCCGCGCTGATTCGCTGATTCAGTCTGAGCCAGGGGCTTAAGTATTTGCGTGCTTGTTATTGATTTTAGCCGGATTTGGCCGGCTCGGCTTGGTCGTGGTCCTGACCCCCGTCCTCCTCCTCCGCCGTCGCCTCCACCCCCTTGACTGTCACGCGCGACCCATTTTTCACAGCTGGGAGCGGCCGAAACACGCGATTTTCCCATATCCCCCCAAACCCGAAGCCAGAGCCAAGTGTCCATGTGGCGCCTACAGCCTGTCGCCTGCCACATGTCATGACCACTGTACGGCTGTCCTTTGGCTGTAATTACCCCAAACCTGTGCCGACCTTTGAGGGTTTTGCATGCCCCAAAACAAAGAGAAACCGAAGGTGAGCAAGGTTCTTGAACTCTTATCCAAAAAGAACATTGAGAAGGAGCAGCCCCCAGCACACACCCAATGGCCTTTTCGCTTTTCTTGGTATTTAAAGCCCGCTTAATTGTTTGTTTTCCCCTCATAAGTCTCAATTAAACGCCTCTTGCCCCAAGGAATGCCACATTCAATGGCCACTTCCACGAACTCTTCACAAATTATGAATTTTTAATTTCTTAATATCCAATGGATGGCCACCAACTAATTTGCATGATCTCTGATCTGAGTTCCCGCAGCTGCTGGCGTTGACAGTTTACAGCTGTCGGCGGAGTTGGATAATAACAATCACATCTTTAGAGGGTTCCCCTCAACACCCAACCCATTGCAGGTGGCTACTGGTATTATCATTATTTTTGTCATTTGTCAAATCAGCCAAAGCGTAAAAAAAAGAAACGATTTTTTCGCTGTTTGTTTTGTTTTAGAGGTGAATTCCTCTGTCGCTTTGAGTTATGGCCATTTTGCATAAATTAAATGATGGCTTTATTTCGTTTTAAAAATTATTATTAAAACGCAAACGAAGAAGGTGTATCACATAATGGAATTTTGACAGAGAGGTTGATTTATGTGGTGCGAATAAAAATAAATATAAAATTGTACTTGACATTAATCAAAGGCGATTTAAAAGTTTATTAATTATGTGTCATTAAATATAAACTTACAGTGTATAAAAACCCCTTAAGTTAGAGCATATTTTATTAAACAATTAAATTGTAAACTTACAAAAATTAATGGAAATTCAAAGAATATTTAATGGCACGTAAAACTTCCATAAAAACATTTTTTGATTAATTTTACGACACCAAAAAATACCTCTTAACTTTAATAGCTCATAAAAAATGTAATATTTATGCCCAAGGGTATTCCCAAGTCGTCGTAACTCGTTGACACTTTTAAGCTCTAAAGTCATATTTTATCTTAAATTTTAAACTTGATGATTAACAGTGTTTTATTGATTTATCAAAGCATTATTTTGTGAGGACTACTCACAAATTCCTCAACTAAAACCCTTTCAAGGTTAGCGGTTCTCTTTTTTGTGTGGATTTGCATTCGATTTGCGGTTCACTTCAGTTCAGTTTCGTTCGGTTATATTTCATTAAAAAGTTATAAAACTTTATCAATTAACATACGAACGAAATAGGGGAGGCAAAACAGAAAACAGAACCCGTAATAGACTGGCTTTTGTGTGTTCTTTTTGTTTGATTTTTATGTGATTTAAATGAACACCACATTTAAAATTGTCTCCTTGGGCGCAGGGGGGGCAGGTGAGGGTGGGCGGGGAAGAACAACATTTTTGCAAGAATCGTTTGTAGAAGAACAAAGCGAGAGGGGGGGAATCACATAAAAATACAAAAAAATTGGCACACGAGACAACGGTTGAGTGATTTTTAATGTATTCGTGACAATAATTTTTGGGCTCTGCTGATACGAAAATAAAGGGGGAAAAGGCGAAGGGGTTGCGGGTGGCAGCAACACCATAAAATGCTTTGTCTTGTCTGCTTTATTTGAGTTTTATTATTGTTTAATTAGTCCCTGGCATTCATCTATGAATGCCAAACTTTGTTTGTGTGTTTGCTGGCAACACCAGTGGCAGTCGTTGCAAAAGCCACACCCCCTTTTCAACCCACCGCTTTTCCGCACACACACACACACACACACACAGTAAAAAATATTGAGATGATATTGAAGGTCAATTTTATAGTATTTTATAGGGAAATAAAGCTTCAATAATATTATATAATATTTTTATTATAATAATATATGATATTTTATGATATTTATTATAAGTAATCTCTTTGTTCTTATTTAATATTAAATGGTCGTTCCTATAGATAGGTCTTAGAACTATTTTTTAATTACTTTGACTCTAAATAAGTAAATTAGCATTGATTTAATATATGTATAATCGTTATAATAGATGATATATTAACTCTTTAATCTCTTATAGATCTTATTAATAACAAATGATCATTTCTTTAGATTAGTCATACGCAAATATTGAAATGTAAGACCGAATTTTAATCATTAAAGTTAAAAATTATCTTTATAGATTTCTAACTTATAAGAACAAATTTCGTAGTATATTTTTTCCCAGTACACTCTCCCTAATCCCCAAAACAAACACCCACCGAGACTTTCCTCGCTCATGAAGCAAGTTTATTGTTCTAGGGCGGCAAAATTCAAATGCGAAATGAAAACAGAAAACAAGAACAGAGAATGGGGAAAGAATTGCAAAAACAAGTATAAAGTATAAATTTATATATAGCACATCTGTACGGCAAAGATCTAGTGTGGGCCGAGTGACATCTCGAGAAAGAGGAGACAACAAATACTGAGACTGTTCCCCAATGGGTTTCAGGTCGTAGGTTGAGGCCGTTGTGTGGGCGCGAAGGCGATAAACAAGCTGGAAGTGCAAACAGTGAGTGCAAAAAGTTGATGAATGCTCCCTTCGAATAGTAAACAAAAGGGACAAGTAAACACAACTAAAAAGAGACCATAACTTTTTTTACAAATGGTGAAATTTTCAGCTTTTCAAAAAGATAACAAGGTCATAAAAAATGTGCTTTATTATAGGTCCAAAAAAAGATTGAGGTCATCAGAATATTGACATTAAGTGTTAATAATTTCAAGAATTAATTGGTTAGGAGTCCGAAATTTAATAGGAAATTTACAAAAAGTATGTACTTTCACGAGCTTTTAATAAATATTTTGTTTTTTTCTTAATTTAACATAATTTTTACCTATTATATCTATAGGTAAGTATGCTTTTTATGGTTTTAAAATTTATTAAAATTCTATTAATTCCTGTAGAATCCCCTTACATACTGATTTTAGATTTTGAACCCCATTCTCAGCATCATTTTCAATCTCTGTAAGCCGCTGTTTATAAACTCGTTACAAACATAACAAAACTGGGCCCAAAGTCGAGTGTTTAACAAACTTTACAAAAGCCTTTAAGGTCGTCGTTGGCTCTTAAAAAACTATTAACTATTAACAAGTAAGCTTTAACATAAATATGACCTTTTTATGACTGGGGAAGGGGCAAGCTGCCATAAATCAAGTTCTGCCAATATCTTGAAAATATGAACACATTTGTACATATGCTTATGGCACTCACTGTCTTTTCGCTACTGTCACCTTCGCACAAGGCACTTACTTTGTGCCAACTTTCAGCAATTCAATTTTTGCACTTTCCTCTTCGCTTTCAGGCAATAATTTGTAGCTGATGCACCTGTACCTGTGCACACCTGCACCTGCCAACTGGGCGACGAGCAATGCAATTTGAGTACTCAAAGGTAGTAGCAAATCGGATGAAAATAAGGCGGGAGAATATTTACGATGACAGGCAGCCGGCGGTATTTCCGCTCCGCCAGCAAACTCGCTTTTCTATTCAAATTGCGATAGATAATGCAATATTCGCTGAGCCAGGGAAAATCGCCGGCGGAAAATCGCACAAGTTCAAGGTCAGTGCCCATTGCCATTGTCGAGAGCTCTGTGATTGCATCTCGGCATTTGTGTCTGCTCTCGTCTGGGGCAAGAATCGCAACTGCAACTGCAGCTGTTGCCGTGGCACAGGGTATGGCAATTAGTAGCATCTGCAATTTGTCTCATTAGCCAAAGATTAATCTAATGCGCTCGAATTTGACGTTACATTTAGCCAACTGCGTGGGTGTGCGACTCACCTGAGAGCTCTGCCAAAAAGTTAAATCGAGAGGAAAGAAATAACGAGCTCGGGGTTTCGCATAGTTCTTGGAATATATGGTTTTGATTGTACCACAAAGTAAGGGTAAAGTTTTAATAATAGCGTTTATAAAACATATCAGTGCTTAGTATTTTAAAATTATAATATATATTAGCCAGGAGATCTTTATGTGCGTCCCAAGCATTGATTCTTTTTTGCAAACTCTTTGAAGTCAAAATATCAATTAATATAAATACTACGCAATGTTTTGTATTTATTTTTTTATTATTTTAAAAGATTAAATATAATTTATAATATTAAGTCCAATAGGTTTACTAGTGATCAATAGAGTACTAGTGACTAAGACTCTGAACTACACGATAAGCGTATTTCTTTACTTGGTGAAATGTAAGGCAAACTTATCATACCTCAAAAATGGGATTTACACTCCTCTGATCCCTTGAATACTTTATATATTCTTTAGACAATCATTGACAATTTAATCGTAACCACAAGTTGAGTCAGTATAATTATGAATAATATTTTAAAGTGCAATTTCGCCATTGAATGAAAGTACAAGTTTTCCTTATAAGGTACAGAGCTGAGCTTTAAGATAAGAATTCAGTTTAAAGTTAAAACGGAGTGAATGTTTTTACATCTCAGTAAGCAGTTATTAATTAAATTTTTCCTTAGGATGTAGATCTAAAAGCTTAATTAAATTTCTGTTAGGATGTACATAGATCCAAAAGAAACCCGAATTTCTCCCTATAAGAACCGATTTTCTTAAAGAACTCCCAGAGCAAGGGTTGTTTTTCAGCACAACGCCATATCCATTCCCATTCTCCTTTTTCTACTCGAACCTAATGACGCATTTTTGAAATGGAATTCATGGTAACAATGTCTGGCAGCCAAGGCGGGATGTTACATTTTGGGAAGTGCGGGGTTGTCGGGTCAGATTGCAATCCCTGCAATGTGGGGGTTGGGTGTGTTTTTACCACTTTGATTGCCCGATTGCGTGGGCCGGGCCAATGTCTTTGGGACAAGTTTGTCGCGCGCTCGCGATTCGATAACAATTGCTGGCGTTGCTGGCTGAGATAAGCCATAAATAAACGGCGGAACCAGAAAACATTTCACCAACATACGCGACTCATATCTATGTAAGACAGCGAACAAAAACAGAACCAAAACTGGTTTCCCAGATTCTTTTCACCTGGGCGAGCTGCCAGCCAATCTGGGCAATCTCTCAGGTGAGTGAGTGAGTGCGAAGACCAGGTAAAAGTGCCAAATTGTACGAGTTAATGGGCTCTCTTGTTATAATCTCTATAAGCATAATCGAGGCAATCGACCATGAAACCGAGCAGCGCGGCAACTACGCAAAACTATCTATAAGATACATTATCCGTTACCCATCTAGCGAGGGTAGGATGGGGTTGTACAATACAGCGGGCCGTTTTGTGTACCCCCTAATATAAACAATAACACGTTTTTTATGTCTTTTCAGCGGAATAGTTTCCAACAGAATTTCCTGTTGCTAAAATCTGTGCTTTTGTAGGAAATATTGGCAATATTTGTGTTGAACACATCCCGTGTGGATAAAAGTTTACAATTTTTGTAGACAGAATGTATTTTCTTGGCAATAAAAATCGTAAAAATTAATTGTAAAACTAAAATAGGGAAATGTTTGCTTTTGAAAAGGATAAAACACATGTTTCTTTATTGTAAATTTAAAACTTTAAAAGGGAATATGATTTAAAATAGTTTTTTATTATTTCTCTTATATTCTATATATATTTTTTAACTACAGGGAAATGTTTATACTTATAGCGATCAAAACATTCTAAATACATTACACGTTGTATACTTGCTTTGCTTTCAGATATCAAAAATAATTGAAGGTTCTAAAACTGATTTTTTTGTATTATAAATTCAACATACTGAAAAATCTTTTCAAAGGCTTTACCTTTTATTTTCACTTCACAAGATCAATATGTTCACACTTCACTAGCATTCTTAACGATCTTAACCGATCTCCTTCTCATTTATATTTCAGTAGCGTTTAGCGGTACAATAAAATAATCGTTATATTTTATTGTGATTTATTAGAGGGCCTGCGATTTTATTTAGTATATTGCCCGCACTCGAGTGCTTCGATTTGATTTCAGCTTTTGCACGCGCGACGGCGACGAACACAACTGAGTTATGAAAACTGAATGAAAAGCACAAAAGCAGGGCAAAAGTAAACTTGTTTGCCGCCTCGCCGCCACCCCAAACAAAAGAGCGAGTGAGAGAGGGTGAGACACAAACAGAAAGAGAGAGAGAGAGGGAAAAAGAGGCAGAGGGAGGGCTTTCTGAGCGCTTTTTTATTTAACAACACTGGCAGAGAGCAAAAAGGCATTGCCAGCTGCTAAAAAAAGCTCTTTTGAAACTTGTTGCTCTTGTTATTGTTTACAAAATCTCTCCTTCTCTCTTTTTCTCTTATTTCATAAAAAACATTAATTACTGTGAGAGAAGTAAAAAACATGTGTGGAGGATCAAGAGAGTAAAATACAGAATAATTAATTACTTCTTGCCCAGTTTGTTTATAAAAATCAGCCTTCTCTTTCGAGCAAATTCCGTTTCCTCTTTTTCTCTTTCTCCCTCTCGATCTGCTCGTTCTCTTTCTCGCCCGCACAACCGTTGCAAATTTGAATTAAAGCTTCTCCCTTATGATCTCGTAATTGAGTTGAGCCGCAGTTTAAGTGGACCGTGTGAGATCTACGAAGGCGCCTGTGGTCTCTGGGGGTTTTCCCCACCCAACCGTCTATGGAAAATCATCTTAATTGAATTCATTCACAAATTACATCTTTGAACTGGTCCAACCAGTCGTTTTATCTGGGAAAACATCTACGAAATTGGTGTCATAAGTCAGCAAATTAAATGAAAGGCTATTCGGTAAATGGTTTTTATTATTGATGTGTTGTTTCGCCTGATCTGGAAATATTCTGAATCACTGGGCGCAATTGCTTTTCAAATGGATGTAAACAAAAAATTAATTCCAGAGATTACTCCATTTGTAGCGAAACCCTAATAAATTTCGTGGTTTTAATAGACTTGTAAATAAGATATTTATTAGCGATCTTTGAGATAATTTAATTGTTTGCAAAGTTAGTAGAGTTCGATGAAAACTAAGCCTTTCTTTTTAGATCTCTTTTAATTATTTTTTCATAATAATCAAAGTACTTAAGTACGATACATTTAATGAATATATAATAACTCAGTTGATATCCCATCAAGATTTATTCTCATTAAAGTTTTTATTTGTTTCTTTATATATATCCTAAAAACTTAAGAACCTCTTTCTCAAGTTTAAAGCACTTAGATCTAGTAAGTCTTAAAATTTAAATCTTATAAACAGATGGAGCAAAAGATATACAAAATATATCTTAACATTGGCCCTGGTTTTTCCCCCAATATGAGAAATTGTTGGGGGGCAAAAAGTAAATCCCCCGATCCCAGGCAGGGTCTCCTGCTCCAACCGTCCGTTCATCCGTTCATCTGTCCGTCGATCTGTCCGTCCTGTCCGTCTATCCGTCCGTTCCCCCAATTGACGTCAACGGCGCCGCCGACAGTCAGTGAGGCAGGCCGAAAGAGGCACGTACTGGAAATTAAATTATGTAGTTTCTACATTATATAGACAAAGTCGGCGGCGGCAACAGGCTATGGAAAACGGAATACAGAAATAAAACATTCGGTTCCACTTTGGAACGAGACCAAAAGAAAAAAAAAACCCCAGCAAATGCGCACAACAAAGATCCAGATCTTGGCTATATAAGCAAATACAACTAAATATATATATTTTCAGAGCAATCGGGCAATCTAAGAGGGCCCCAGACTTTCCTTGGGCCAGGTCGAGAGTGCAAATCGGCAGATGGTTTAACTGTTCGATCGGTAGAGATATAGATACATTATAAGTGGCCTGGGCTGGGGCCACCCTATTTATAATGAAGGATTGGAAACTGCAGTTGACGCATTTCCAGCCGACGCATTTGGCTCTCAATAAACAAAAGCCGCATGAAAATAATTATAAACAAATAGACACGATTTCGTTCGATTTATGTGCCGGCAATTTTAATGGTTTGTATTTTGTGTTGTTTTGTTCTCCGGATTTGCCAACGACACGCCGGCTCGAGAGCCTAAAAATTGTTGTTTATTTTCCAGAGCTTCGGGTTATTAAATGCATATCATTAAGCACCGATATACCGATATATATATGCGTTTCAACTTTCAGTTCGAGTGCGTTTTATGTCGGCTATATCGGGTGGCAGACAGGCTCGTAAAGCGTTTCAGCTTTAAAGAGACATTTACAGCCGAAGGAGAGATGGCCTTCACATTATAGTTTACAAATGCAATGGGGTCTTATTTGTTTTGACAGGTTAAATTTAGCCATACTTTCGATATAAATAGTGCATTTATAAAATCCCTAAAAAGTCTTATTTTATAAGAAACCAATATAATTATTTGTCTTTAATTATATTCTGCTCTAAGAACGTTTTTGCAAACTGTAGGTTTATAGTTTTTATGTACAATTTTATAAATGGTCCCATATTTTAACAAACTACAAATTAACAATATAAAACAATAAGAAATGCATGAAATACATCCCATTAAAACCATATAAAAATCTGTATAATTTACCAAAAATGACAGTCAATTGTTACATGATAATTTCTCAGAATTCTATTTGGTATTTTGTATAAAAATAAAAATTAATATGGCAAAGCAACTTCGTTATCAAAAGAAACGTGGCTATAACAATTTTTCATAATATTCTATATTCCATATTTAAACCGGATGCATTTCCTTTAATTTGTGTAAAACCCAATCAAAGAAACCGAAATAAAACTGCAGTTTCGTTGGAATTCCACCCGCAGTGCAGTTCAGGTCAATTAGTAGAGACTTTGATGTTCCGTTTTCAATATATAGAATGTCTGGTGTCTCGCACAAACAAAATCCGAATGCCATTGCGTCACAAATAGCATGCGAGAATCATAAATAAAATCATGTTTTCATGATTTTATATACGTAGGTACCTCCGTTGCGAGCGTCTGAATCTATTGTGCCTTTCACTGGCCCATTAGGAGCGCTGCCTTGCCGTCCGTCGTCTGGTTCTTGGTCATTTTGGACCGCGTTTACGGCGCCGCGGGGTTAATGTACCCAGCGACCTAAACACTAAACCCTTGACTCTCACAATTGTGCCTTCATTTCATTTTGGGTTTCGGGGACCAATATCTGATTTCTATACAGAGAGAGAGGGGGCAGGGGAATTTTGATTGACAATTACCTGATAATGCTGCCGGGGAAATATGAGACGCGATCGCATGGCGGCTGCCGTGTGGCTGCCACTCGAGGTGGCACTAGCAGGCTGTGTTTGCGCCAAGAGCGGACTTCTGGTCGAGGTGACAACCATGGTTGCTGGTTATTATTTTTGTATTCACTTCACTTTGTTATTAACTTTTGATATGGAAACTACCGATTTTGAATCACTCGATCACTGTTTAAGGGGGTTTTCCCTCTGCACTCTCCGTGTTTGTTTACTTTTATTTATGAAGCGGGCTGCTCTGTTCGAGGGGGTTCGTTGGCATTTTTCCTAGGAATTCTAGGTAGCCAAAAACAAAAGCATATTTCATTTATATAATTATTAACAAGCTCAACAATTAGCATTCCTCGGGGGGGTTAACAACAGAAAACAGCAGAAACAGAAGAAACTTTGTGTAATTTATCCGCGCATAATCGCATTCAGAAGGTGTTCGTTCTTTTCGGCGCGTAAACATTTAAGAAGCATCTGGTTTTGTGCTC
This sequence comes from Drosophila punjabiensis, assembly GCA_008042585.1. Lineage (NCBI taxonomy): Eukaryota > Metazoa > Arthropoda > Insecta > Diptera > Drosophilidae > Drosophila > Drosophila punjabiensis. The sequence goes on from VNJR01004169.1 coordinate 43,020, forward strand.
TCGTGCTTTATTATGATTATTTGTATTACCAATTTCGTGTGCTTTTTGGCAACCGTTAGCCAAGAGCCACAAAAGATTCACGCACAAAAAACCGCCACTGAGGAGCAGACTGGTCAAGCGTGGGGAAAGGCTAACACAAGAAATGCCACAGAACTGGTTTCCGTGCCTGGCGGTGCTCCCTGGTGACAAATGTATCTGCAAGATACATAATACACAATAAGCACGGCTGATTAAGCCCTCCTTTTACGGCTAGAATTGGCTTGGACTTTCGAGAATTTCCCCACAAAGCCAGGCCAAAATCGAGGCTTCTTATTGATTTCGTTAATTGTGAAATAGTATAAAACATTTATATAATTTTATGAAATATTATATTGTATTATATATCTAAGGAGGCTTTTTTTAATCATTTAAATAGTTCTATTCAAATTTTTATAACCATAAAGGTAACTCTTCTTCCAAAACAAAGGAAAACCCATTCTGAATAGAGAATTAATTCTAGAAGATTAACCTTTTCCTTTATATCTATTCTTAACGATCTTTTTAATGCTCTATAAAAGCAGAAACCTTTCTAAAAATTCCACTCCCTTTTTATTACACAAATTCCAGATTTTTCCATCGACCCAAACTTCAAACTCAAAGATGCAAATGAATAGCCAGTTTCTCAAACATTTACAGCTTCTTTTGGACCAGACCTTGACTCGGTTTCGACTTTGGTCTGGTTTTTCACACCTCTGGGGGCGTGGGACAAGTTCAAAGCCCACCTATTTAAGCCAGAAAAAAACAACACCGAGACGCAGATGTGGCTGAAAAAACCCACGTGCGTTGGGTTTTCCCCACTTCCGTTCGGGGGGTCTTCATGTAACTGGCTAATGAGTTTCCGCTTGGCTAATGCAGCTGCTAAGTCCAACAAAGGCGTTAACCGCTCTTTGCTCTTTCCTGTTGCAGTTTTATTTATTTTTTATTTTTTATTTTTTACTGAGTATTTCAGGTACTACTACTGCGCCTCTGTGGGCGTCCGTCTGATTGATTTCTTGTCTGCCAAAGGCGACGAAAAGCCTACGCAACGATTCTGTTCAGTTTCAACTTGTGGTTTTCAGTTTTTCCAAGCTGTTTTGCGGTTGGTTATATGTTTTTCGTTTGCTTCTAGATTCGTCGAACTGGTTTTCTGTTGTTAACTCGTTTTATTAGCCCACTTAATAATACGTGTATTTTAGCAATTTATGG
>VNJR01004171.1:0-124836 GCA_008042585.1 Drosophila punjabiensis
CACTCGCCGCCGCCTCTGGCTTATCTTGCTTTTTTATACTCAAACGCACTCAAGCCCAATGGGCGCTTTATTTGTATATTTATAATTATGGAACAATGCAACAAAAACCAACTTCAGACAAGCTGAACAAAGCTGTCTACAGTTGGGGTAAAAATAATAAGAGACCTTGACATGGTTGAGGAGTATTGTTAAGTCAAAGAGTTATTAATTGAATATAATATAAAATAAATTAATTAATTGTTTCTAAATACTATAAATAAGTATATATTAATGTATTTTGTAACTTATGTATCCATTTAGCTGTTAAGAGATTAATAAAAATTATATTTAAATGCATTCCTTGAGACCTTAAAGTAAGTTAGTTATCAATTTTTTATTTATTTTTCCTACAAATACTATTATCTTAGCTACAGCTGTACTTTATCCACATATCAGGCGGAGTAGACGAATTTTTATGAATTTAATTTCGAATGTCCTTTCTGTTGGTCTTTTCTGTTTTGTAAGTCGGATACAGCAATGTCCTCTTCTAATTTCCTCTCGAGAATTAATATTTGTGTATGTTGCTGCTGCGGACTGGATGCTGGTTGGCTTTCACTTATCGGATATGATAGTTGCCTGGCTAGCTCGATTTGATGATCTCGAACTTTGGCAAACTTTGCAAAAATAAACCCGTAATATTTGCCCAGACTTTGCCCCCAACCAATATTAGCTTAGTTCCCGCCCCGACATGTGTTCGCTCAAACATACATATTATTTGGAAGGTTCCAGCTTCCCCTCCCAGAAACTGAGCCAGACCTCATTGTCACCCCGAGGATTTTTAGCAATTGTCAGCAATTTTCTCAACGGACTGCACAAAAACTATCGCACACAACCACTAAGCAAATGTCCCTCGTCCAACCGATGTGTGTGCTGTGTATTTTTCTGATTATCCCGGACGGAGAGCCCGAAGAGCCGGACTCACACACAGTGGGCGTGTACATGGCATAGGCATTAACATAATTTATGTGGTTCCGCCGGATTTGGCTTTGTCGTAAAAAAGGACACTCGGCCATTGTCCATTGTCCGTTTCGAGCTTCGATAACAAAGGCAAAGTCCGGCCGAGGATTGCGGTTTTTATTGTTTTGATGGCAACAAAGTTTATGGAAAGTTTCGCCCTCTTAATTCGTTTGTAGTTTTTCCGTTGAGTTTGCATATTTTTTTAATTAAATGATTTTCGGGAATTGGAGAGAAATCAAATGGTCGCAGGCTAATCTATGTGGCCATTACTCACAGTCTCCAAGGATGGTTGGTTCGGGGCATAAGAAGTTGTTCATGAAAGTCATAAAAACGTGCGAAATTTTCACGGGTGCGTGAATTTTCTCAGCCCTTAGTGGGGTTTATTTTTTGTTTCTGTTTTTCCAGACACAGGCGTGGGCTTCTCCCCCTTTTTCTCACCTCTCACTGATTGTTGTCACCTGTTTTTTGCACACTTTATTCGCAGGCCTCTAGGGCCAAGCCAGGTATGCGGGTTTTCTCTGCGGACTGGCTGTATATTTGGAATGTCCTTTGGCGGCACAGCCTTGCAGGGTGTTTCTCTGCCGCATAATCTGTGAGTTGATAAGTGCCCCGATTGTTAGTACACCTGGCACGCAGAACTCATAACTCAAATCGTTTTTGTTGTCCTCACAGAAAGTATGTAATGTGGCAAAATAAAATCATGCAGCAAAGGTAAAAAACTTGAAGTTTTTCTTTGCGTTTAATAATGAAAAATTGCTGACACGTGCGGGTTTTTTCTAAAAAAGAAATTCAGAGGTGGTTAGGTGGTAAGGGGATAAATTTGTGGATATTTTGTAAACTAGGGGAAATGCTGTTAATTATTTTAATTTTAATACTTAAAAAAAAATAATAAGTTCCCTTGGAGATGCGGGGTATCGATCCCCGTACCTCTCACATGCTAAGCGAGCGCTCTACCATCTGAGCTACATCCCCGATGTGGGCGGCGCTGCATATTTCGCGAGTTCAGAGCCCACGCCTCATCGGCTAATGCTGACAAAGTAGATAAGTTTCAGTTTTTAGCCTTTTATTTGTATTTATAAAAAGATAAGCTATTTAAAGTATTGTCTTCAAATCTAATCATATATGTACATATATATGTTTTTTTTTATTAATGGGTTTTTAAGATCTATAATATAGATTCCATATTTCTGTTGATTAAAAAATGTTCTCTGGAAAAAAGAATTTAATAAATTTATTTGTATGCATATATGCTTGAACTTTTTCTTAAGCTTAGTTCATTGTGTTACTTTCTTTTATTTTTATTTTTTATTTAATTAAATTTGTAACTTCTTAAACTTCACAGATTGCGAATTTTATGCCAGACCCAGTTTTGGTAGACTCTCAGGGCAGCCTTGAAATCATATTGTCTTAATAAAACTTCATGGTTTGTTGGCCTTAACCCAAGTTACAGCACTCGAATGCTTATTACAAGGCCCATTAGGCGCCGGGTCTTCATTCGACTGCTCCAGTTTGGGACGGCGGAGATCAAATCGGCGGCAGTTTACTTAGAGACTTTCATCGAGGCAGTTGAAAATATGTCAGCGCTCCAGTTTGTGTTTCTGATGATCCTGGCGGGCAGCAGCAGCGGTGCTACGGAGTCCGAGCCTGATCTCGATCTGGATGTGGAGTCTTCCGGGCCTGTGCCCATCGACGGGCGTTCGTTCTTCTTTTTGGGAACCTTGTTTCGTCGCTGGCGCAATCGCTGGATGGCCTATCACCATCCAGATCCTTTATTTGCGGGCCCCGCCTATCCCATATCCGGCTACTACAATTGTCCCATTTACGGCTGCAACCCGGCGGCCATTGGACCGCAGCCTGGCTACTACACCGCTCCCGGTGGATTCTACACAACGCCATTGAATCAGCAGCAGGCTCAGGGGAACAGCAACGTTTATATTTACCAGAGCGATCAGAACTCCGCCTCAGCCGGAAGTCCCTTGGGCTATGGTTACTTTGGCGGTGGATCGCCAATACGACCGGGAGCACCCCTGCCTCCGCCGCCTTCTGGCATCTTGCCGCCTTCGACAATGGGCGCGGCATCGGCCAGCGCTGGTGGCTATAACCTCGGACCTTCCGCGGGACCAGGACAACGTCCAGTACCTTTACCAATACCGTTACCGCAACTGGGATGAACCGGAAAACAAGGAGCCCGAGGAAACGCTCGCCTAAGTAAACAACGCAGACAAAGTAAAAGAAAACAATACAATTTTAATTGAAAAGTGTGCACAAAAAAAAGGAAGCTTAAATGTATACACTCAAACATCTACGAGTATATTCAAACCGCAAAAGGAACTGAAAAATGAAATAAAAGTGCTGTCTCTATTTTACCAAAATCTACTTATCGATACATGTACTTGAAAACTGAAAAATAAATCCAAATAGAGACTTTGCATTTTGTTAAAACAGATTCCTAGATTGAATATGAGAACAAGAAAAAATAAATTTTAAGTTCAGTTATTAATAGTTTGTAATAATATATTTTAAGATTTTTCAAAGAAATCTGCAACTATTAAATAAAAATTAGTTTTAATCATAGTACTCTACAACCTTATTTCATTTATCATCAATAAAATTAAACGAAAAACCATTGAGATGTGCAATTAAAATCATTTTGTTGACATTACCAACTAGATTTCGAAAGTGGCCCAGTGCTTCCTCAAAAATGGACTAAAAGGGTTACCCACGCACACACTCACATGTCCATTTATCCATTAACGCCAAAGGAAAAACTCCACAAGCAATCTGCATAAACAAACTCATCATCATCAGCATCAGCATCCTTGCCATCGAAAGGATGAGCTCGGGCTACGACGCTGCTCCGGCATTTGTTTTGATTCCATCATAAACCATAAGATAGCTGCCGTCGAGGACGAGGATGAGGACGAGGATGGCTGATGAAGTGGTTGCAAGCTGTCCAAGGAGCAGGAGGAGAACGATTCAATTGTTTGGCAAATAAATGCCCGGCAGCATAATGGATGGCCATCCACTGGCCTGGTCAGCTCCGTGCTCCGTGCGCCGCAGCCGCAGCCTCTGCCACTGCCTCGGTGTCCGCTCTGTTATTATTTTTATATAACTTGCGAAAATAATAGAGCGCACTGCCCGTGCCCAGGGGCGTGGCCGTAACAAACAAACAAACAAGTGCGCCAAGCAAGCGACAGTTGAATAAACAGAAGTGTGAAAGTGCAGATAGTGAACGGATCTGGCAACTGGGATCGCAGATAGACCGGCATCGGTATCCGCTTCCCCACATGTTAAGGCGTTGACTCCTGTCCATCTCAGTCCATATCCCTCCAGTACGAGTTTATTTGTGTTTGTCCTGGGACAACAATGGCCAGAAGGATGTCCCAGACCCACTTGCCAGGTGTTTGTGTTTTCTTTCGGGCAACTTTCACTGACCGGAAACGGAAATTAAATGCATAAGTTGGTTTCAACCAGCCCGCATTGCGTACTTCTTATCTAATTTCAAACAGACAAGCACACCCAAGGCCAAAATTTGATATCTTGGCCAAGAAACAAGTTTTGCTTGTGGCCTTTAGCAAATTAAAATGCTCAGTCGAAGCATAGACAGTTTGATGACTCACAACTAGGGCATTTGACACAACACAAAACGTCGGGGATGTAGCTCAGATGGTAGAGCGCTCGCTTAGCATGTGAGAGGTACGGGGATCGATGCCCCGCATCTCCAGATAGTGTGTCACTTTTTATTTTGAATTTTTTTATTTAAATTAATTATAATTATCTTTAAAATTACATTAACAAAAATGAAAATATTAAGAAAAAAAATAACTGACGGGCTCAACCGGGATTTGAACCCGGGACCTCTCGCACCCAAAGCGAGAATCATACCCCTAGACCATTGAGCCGCTTGACAGTCCTGTTGCTATTTGCACATTTAAGTTTGTGCTGCGAGCGAATCGGCAAAACGCAGTGAAAAATTATTCTCAAAGCTATTTAAAAAAATTAAAACTAAAGTAAAAGGGCTATTTTTTGGCCAAAACATATAAAATAACAAACATCCTTGGAGATGCGGGGTATCGATCCCCGTACCTCTCACATGCTAAGCGAGCGCTCTACCATCTGAGCTACATCCCCTTGTGTCAACTGTCCAGCCAAAGTGAAAACAAGCCGGACACTATTTTTTTAAACATGAATTTTAATTTAATGGTCAATGTCAACAACTTAAACGACTAAACTCGAAAACATTTGCAAATAATACTTGGGGAACTCCACAGCTCATGAGCTTAGCCATAATATCCGCCGCCGTAGGGGTTGCCGTAGCCACCGCCAAAGCCACCACCAGGATAACCGCCTCCCAAGCCTCCAGTATAGCCGCCGCCGAAGACCGGCGGATATCCGCCGCCGTAGCCTCCACCGTAGGGCACTGGCACTGGGTAGGGCTGAGGCACTACTTGAGGCTGCCTGTTTCCGCCTAAAAGGCCGCCCAACAGGTTAAAGGGAAAGAGGCCGCCTCCGCCACCACCGCCTCCTCCAAGGAGTCCTCCGCCTCCGCCGCCAAGCAGATTTCCTAAGATGCGGTTATCCACCTGCCCGCCCGTGGGCTGACCTCCAGCTCCCGGAGATGGGGATGGACGCTGCTGTGGGTACTGATACTGGGCCAGGCAACAGGCGCAGAGCGACAGGAGCACCACCAACTGAAAGTAGTAAATGTATTCATTAGGAATCATTCGTAAAGTAGGATTAACTGCTTCAACTCACCGAAGACCTGATCTTGACCATGTTTCTGAATCGTCTTGAACTAAACTGACTTGCTTAGCCAACGAGTGTTTCAGTTTATATACCAAAGTTCTACAAAACGCACGCCCACATGGTCCCGGAACACGGCAGACGGACGACCTTCAACCCCACTGAACTTAACCGAATTCAATGTTTTTCTCACGATTAGTTATGTTTTTGCCATAGTTGATGCGACTAAAATTTGGCACAATAAAAATCGATGGGCTGGAGAACTGGTTGTGTGGATCAAGTTTTTGGCAGTTCTTTGAACTCGTCGCGAAAAGGAAGTACAGGAAGTGCTGGAGGTTGCTATAAATACGGCCGTTCTCGACTTGGTCATGCTTAGAACACCTGACAACATGGGAACAAGCACGGTGAGTGGTCATGTCTTCCTTTCATATCTTATTCTTGCCTGACAGTTGTACTTCCCCTGCAGCTAACGTTACTGAGTCTCTCGCTGATGCTTTGCACGGGCCTGGCACACGCCCACGGCTTTGGCGGAAAGTTCGGCGGAGGCTATGCACCGGTCTATAACAACTTTGTGCCCTATCCCGTCGCTCAACCGATTCCAGTGCCCCAACCCGTCCCGGTTCCAGTGGCCGTTCCGCAGCCCATTCCGGTGCCAGTGCCCCAGCCCGTTGTGGTGCCCATCAAGCACGGCTGGAAGGGCGGATTCGGTGGTCTGGGCGGTGGATTCGGTGGATACGGTGGTGGCTTCGGTGGCGGCTTTGCAGGCTCTCAAAGCTACGCCTCCTCTTTCAGCTCAGCCAGCGCCTTTGGCGGCGGCTATGGCGGCGGTATTTTTAAGAGACGCTAAACGTATTGCCTAAAGTATTCAAAACAATATATATTTATCTTTGTTGACACCACTTGAAACGATAACTTATTTCTGCGTCTTTCGAAACAGATGGTTTCGCTCTATTTTTGTCTGCTTCATTTTTCACAAGAAATTTTTTGCGCTGCCTCGAAACTGCAAAGCAGCCGGCCTTTGTTCATGAGGCTCAATGGTCTAGGGGTATGATTCTCGCTTTGGGTGCGAGAGGTCCCGGGTTCAAATCCCGGTTGAGCCCTGTGTTATATTTTTTTGTTTCGATGTGCAGGATAAGTTTTTCTTTCTTTCTTTAAGCTCAATCAAAATATCTTAAAACAGTTTTGTGTACCATTTAATTTAAAATAATTGTGCACCTATTTTAAGACTATGCTGTATCTATCCAGAAAACCAAAAATTTACTTAAAGATGCATCCAGAAATATAATTTCAAATATTTGGTTCCAATTTTAAATGAATATTGTTATTGAAAATTTAATACATTTCACAAAATGTTAAAAACAAACAGTACCAACAGCAAAATAATTGGTTCTGTTTCCGCCCGGGTTCGAACCGGGGACCTTGTGCGTGTGAAGCACACGTGATAACCACTACACTACGGAAACCCTCTGACGTGTAAATGCAAAACGAACACCATTTCCTAGAAATCGTGGCACCATCTGTTGGTCGACTTAAAATAAGTATGTACATGTTTACTGCTTTACTGAACCATGAACTGCCTTGCCGACCGTTCCAGACACAAACCGAGATGGTTTTGCCTGTCCATGTTTTCTACCAATTTTAAATAGAAACACATCGTCATTTTCAATCATTTTAGTTTGAAAATACATAATTCTTTTTTAAATAAAGAATTTCTGATTTTAAATTACAATTAATATGTAAAGTCAATCCAAAGCCTTCCTATTTATTAAAAATATTATTAATTAATGAACTCAATGTTTGTATTGGCTGGTAATAAATAAAATTATTCTATTCCCCCACATAAAAATTAATGGCATATATAATATTTTCGCAGAAATCGTTCTAAAAAACATCTCAAATGATAAGAAAACATATTATATATAAAGAACTCTTCGCACTGTTCCTTCAGTTTTGTCACTAATTTCGCACGATGCCACCACACTGGACACTCGCTTTAATTCTTATCTCCATTTTTCTGGGTATTGGCACCGCAAGCCAAATAAACGCTTGCATATGGCATCACAATGGACGGTGTGTTGATCGGGACCAATGCCCCCTGGCACATATGAGATCAGAGCATTCACCAACTTACGGATGTCCGCCTGGGAAAATTTGCTGTAATAATGTACGTGTCAAAGATATCTGTTGTCCGTTTCAAACTTATCATTGATTTTTAATTTCGCTTTAATAAATAAATAGGAGGCTAAGCGTTGTGGTCCAAACAGAGAATACTTCTGTCGCAAGGATTATGAATGTGGAACGAGGGTGTCATCATTCGAGAAATACTCCGATAGTACGTATGACTGTACGAAAAATTTAATTTGCTGTAAAATCGATCTTGTAAGTATTGGACACGTACAGAATTAACCATTATTAATCTTAATTTTTTTTATTTACAGATGACTTTATAAGAAGAATTGCACGCCTAAAAAAAGAACACAAAGAAATTATACTTCTTCCATTTAATGAATTTTATGCAAAATTAAAATAACAGCAATATAAATTCATAATCAGTAAGTAATTATTTTTTTCTCTGGCAGTCTCCTGTAACGAGCCTCGCAGATTAATATAAAACTCCATTAATTCAGAAGGAAATTGTTGTATACTTACTTGTTTCTTTTAAGCTTAAAATGTGTAAAAAAAAGTCTTTATTATATAATAAAAATTTAATAAAGATTTCACCCTGTTACTATACAGCCAGAGTTTCTTTTTAAGCTCTTTCCATTTAGCAATAAAAGAAAACATTATACTTTTTAAAATGACATTTTATTATGTATTTAATGGAAAAATGAATTATAACTAAATAACAATAACTGTGGATTCTAATGGCTAGTTATGATTTTTCACTTATTCTATTTATAATTTCCTATTTTCCCCACAGTCCGCCTCCAAAGTCACCACCTCCATATCCGGATCCGCCGCTGTAATGGCTTTCGTGGTGGTATTCATGGTGCTCATAGCCGCTGCTTCCGCCGTGGCCACCGCCAAAGTTTCCGCCGTAGCCTCCGCCCAAGCCGCCCCCATATCCACCACCGTACCCGCCGCCATAGCCACCTCCGCCTCCGCCATGGATACCAGCCAAGCCAGCGCCCAACTTTGCACCCACGGCAGCTCCAAGTCCGAAGCCTGCTGCTCCACCAACTAGGCCGCTCTTCAGACCCAGCAGCTTCGGGGTGCGCGCCTTGAGTGCTACAAATCCGGCATGTGGTCCCTTGAAAGCCAGTAACTTTATTTTGCCGGCTGAGGCGTCAGGTAGCAGGAACAGAAAGCATAGTCCTAGGAAGAGGACCAGATGATGACGCTGTAAATTGAATTTAAGATTAAGTATTAGGAAATTTTGAATATTATTTATTTATATTGGGGTTCAGTTTTTTTTTTATGGGAAAATATTCATTAAACTTTAAAAACTGTTTCAATAGTTTTAATTTTTAGATTTCTTTGTAACACTTTAAATAAGTGATTAACATTTAATTCTGAAATGTAATGTAACCAAGTTTTTTTCTATTTATATAAGCTTTTAATTATTGTTACAAGACTTGACACATTTTCTTGTCTTTAAAGGTATTTTAACCTTTGTTTTAACCATATCTTTAGTACACACAATACAAAATATATACGAGTACTTCTTTTCTCATTAAAATCCATCACAATCTATCACTTACAATGATTTGCATGTTTTAATTTTTTTTACGAGGTTTTTAACGCGACTTTAATTGATTAAATCTGTTTTTGGGGAATGAGCACAGGTCTTTGGCTTTGTGAAAATTAATATATCTGCTTGTAAAAACTTCAAGTTCAAATGTGTGGGCCGATGACGAAGCTGGTCGAAGCTCTTGGCTTAAACTTGGACAACGACGCGTGTTCAATTGAAGCGGCTGCGCGGCAGTGGAAGCGTTTTTATCTCGCTGACGCGTTTTGTGCCCTTATGCAATCAGCCGTTGAAGAGCTCTTGTTTGTCTCAGAGCCTTTGTTGTTGTTGTTGCTGCTGAACTTCAGGTTGTGGTTTATATTTGCCTTATGCACATGATTTGCCCCTGAAAATTTCAGGTTTTTTGAGAGCAAAAAAGTGAAAAAGAAATCAAAACGTGGACATGTGAGGAGAAATGAAAAAGATTGAATGAACTGAAACGAATGGATGTCAGTGGGAAATATGGCTAACAATGTGCCAATTTAGAAGCTTAAGCGGGTATTCACCAATGGCCCTTGTACCAATTTATTTTTCCAGAATCTATGCAAATATCAGAGCTACCCAAAGTCCGAGAGCTAATGTACAAATAGAAAAATTAATGCACAGCACAGCACACACGCACTCAGGTGAATCATCTTGGGTATTTACGTTTTATTGACCTCCATCAAAATTAAAAGCCAAATAAAGAAATCAAACAAAACAGAGGCAGAAATTTCCAGCAGTTGCTAGCCGTTTTTTTCCCCCGATCATCTGCCAAATGGATATCCGCCATAGCCAGAGGAGCCGTAGCCGTAGTTGTTGTAGTTGCTGAACTGATTGTACTGCTGGCGATATCCACCGCCGAATCCTCCATAGCCTCCATAGCCTCCATAGCCTCCGTATCCTGGATATCCGAATCCCTGGTATGCTCCGGCACTGCTGCTCGCCGCGGCACTAGCCGAGGCATAGCTTCCTCCATATCCTCCTCCGCCGTAGGGGGAGAATCCATAACCAAACTGGGGAGCACCCCAAACTCCGGCAGCACTCAGGCAGCAAACCAGGAAAAACAATGGGAAATACTGCAAAGTTATAGTTAGAGAATAAAAGTTAGTCTGATCAGCTCCAGCTGCTGTTGATGTTACTCCCACCTTCATGGCTGACGAACAACTTCTCAATGGTTGCGGATTATAGTTTGGCATTCTTATAGTCACCGAAAAATAGGAAGTAAAATTCGCAGTAATTATATTAATGAGATTTAGCATAATTACAAAACAAATGTGAGACTATAATCATTAGTACAGAGTTACTTAGTGCGTGTGATTATAGAACTTTGAATATTGTGCATATTCGTTTGTGTTTCTTGATGGTTTAATAACCTCTGACTTATGAGGAGTCTGCATTTAGCTAATACTCAATAACCGATCAAGCTTTGGCCCTATTAAGCTTAGTAATAACTTTAACTTTAAATGTAGGAGACAACGTAATAAAACTAGAGTTAAGAATGGGATTTGATCTGCTTCAAAATTCTAAAGCTTGGCTTTAAGAAACTTATTTATTTATATACTGCTTTCTTTAAAAAATAAACAGTCAGTTTCTTAGGTCTTAGGCTGCTTAGCAACCTAACTTTACTATTAATATTAATATAAAATACTTATATTTTAGTAACTCAAACTTCCCAAACCCTATTATATTTCCTTTAAATCCCCTTAAAACTTAATTAAAATTCAAGACAAAGCTTTAACAATTTCAATCTGGTCATAGAAATCATTCAAACTTAACAAATTTACCTGTAACATCTATCATATGCTACAAATCTTTCCACGCTGTCATCGAATTTAACTACAATTTCCTGACTATTCAAGATGTGGGTTGGTCTTGGTCTCACTTTGGTAACTCCACTGACGTCAGCTCGAGGTGAATAAACTGAGAGCGAAAGTGAAGGCGTAACAATTGACCAGAATAAACAAACAATAAGTATATATGTACATATATCAGACTCGTAGTTAGTCATATGGCTACATCTGCCGGAATAGCATCGGTAACAAGTGCTAATGAGCCAAACAAATGCGGGGCGGACATATCGCTCCCTCCCGACCTGCTTCGCTGCACGTTCCTCGCCTTAGGTTCGTTGTCTAAGTCTTTTGTTTTGTCTGCTGTCAGTGGATCGTGTTGGTTTTAAGCACCCTAAACAAGAGGCATCTTTGGCTTATATTGATGTTTGACAATGTAAAAGATAATGCAAGTTAAATCTTTACAAGTTGAGACCAATTTGTTCAGTTATCAGTGAACCTAATACTATATGGGTTACGTTCTACTTTTGAGGTCGTAGTAATTTTTTTTACCAGTCATGATCTTTTATAATTTTTAAAAAAGTAATTTTAAGCTTAATGTTTACTAATATTAAAGTCTTATATGTTTTTAACCTTTGTACATTTATTTAAAAGCAAAGAGTAGCAGTATATTTCTTTACTAAATTTCCTAAATCAGCACAGTCATGTTGCGGGTAGAGTAAACTTTAATCGTCATAGTTCCGCCTATTCCGGTTGGTCTTGAAAATCGCCGGGTGATTGTAGTATGCCATCGCTTCAGTGATTATTTTTATTGGGTTTTCCACGATCTTGATCGGCCGGCAACTAACTAAAGGCAACCCTCAAAAAAATGATAATTTCGGTTTTTGGGCCGTGGCTGAAAAGCTGTGTAGCCTCAAAAATTAACGCGTTCTGAGGCCCAGTGGAGCATCACCAGATAAATGTATTGTTGCTCGCCGCAGTCTTGATTTTTTTGGGGGGATTCCGAGATTTCGTCACAAACTGGTTTCGCTTTCGCTCTGTTTGTTCTGCAATTTGCGTAGAATCACTTGGCAATGCGTGGCGCGTACTTGGGGCTTCTTGGCCAGATTGGAGCTGAGGTATAAAAGCGGCGGGCACTCCACAATTGCAATTTAGTTTCGTCCAAGAAGCGCTCGTTATCGCAATGGCTGTCGCTCGTGTTAGTTGTGTAAGTCCGGTTTCTGATTGTCTCCGAGTGCATCCGCTCATTGGTCATTTGGTCGCATTGCAGGTGCTGGCTCTTCTGCTGATGGCTGGTCAAGGTCAGGCAGCGCCCGTCAAGGCCGAGGGTCGTACCTTAGGCCTCCTGGGAGGTGGATTCGGTGGCAGTGTGGGCCTAAGCGCCGGAATTGGAGTGGGCGGTGGCCTGTATAGCGGATTCGGAGGAGGTGGATATCCCGGTGGCTATGCCAGCGGCTATCCGGGCGGATATGGTGGCGGCTACTCTGGATATCCGGGCTACGGAGGTGGCGGCTTTGGAGGCGGTTACTATCCAGGTGGCGGCTACTCCGGCTTCGGACACAGGCCTCACCATCACGGCGGATTCTATCCTGGCGGAGGCAACTACTACAATCAGGGTGGATCCTATGGCGGTCATTATAGCCAGTCCCAGTACTCCAATGGATACTACAATGGTGGTGGCTACGGGGGCGGTGGCTACGGAGGCGGTGGCTTCTTTGGCTGATGAAGCTTTTAACCTGTGATCCAGCTGCCTAGTTAAGTACCCGTGATTCGCACTTTGATTGTACAATACACAACTATAAAGAAAAAAAAAAACAGCATAAAGCTGAAATAATAAGCTCAATTTAAGACTATGGAAATCCGGTTTCTGTACTGGGAATATTGTCCTTGACGATGTTTTGCGGCTCTTCTCTCGCTTGGTTTTATATAGCAAACGCGACCTGCATAAATTTAATGGCCATAGATCCGAGATTTATGAGCAAGCATGACTAATCCATTGCCGGGATATAATCTGGGGAATTCCTCGCATCCATCTAGCTGGGAGGTAAAGTACTTACCAAAAGGGGAAGCAATGTTGGGCAATTCCAAGAGCTTTTTAAATTAATTTTTGCACGTTTTGTAAATGTGAGATAACAAATATCACCATGAGAGTTATTTAGGTTGACAGTTCTGATATATAAACATGACAAGGAGTGTCTATTAAGTACATTTTATTCAGTTTTACCTTAATGTTTACCCTTAAAAAATTATGTAAAAGTCGGTATACAAAATTCGTGCTTAATTTATTTCTTAACAATTATTTACATTAACACTACTTCGCTAGGAGTATGAAGGTCCGAATAATATTGCTTATCCGTAGCTGCGTCGCTGACTCCTGTATGCTCCAGTCTGGTAAACCGGCTGCACTTGACCCGTAAGCTGCTGGATTATTCCGTTGACTGTCGTGGCCACGCCTCCGACCAATTGAGCAGGAGTCACAGGTGGCTAAAATGAAAGGCAACTTGGAGTTAAGGCTTAGATTTAAGCTAATAATTTCTCAACTTACCGCTCCTGCGGAATCGTAGTACACTCGATTCGGAACAGGTCGCCGCACTGGCACTGCTGCTCCTCCGTAGCTAGGATCCACTTCAGGATCGCTTTGCAGATCCCCAGCAGCCGAGGCAGGACGAACGGGGTCCCTGAGAGGATCCCTCAAAGGGACACCGGGCACTGTGGCAGATTGCAGGATGCCAGGAGCGAAGAGCGACAGCCAGGTGGCAAAGGGTGCATAGGGACGTACTGGCACCGGCACTGCAACAGGAGCAACGGGAGGAATGGGATCCGAAAGGAGACCTCCACCGCCGCCACCAAATCCTCCTCCGCCGTAACCGCGACATCCGCCCGGGTAGACTTTGACCACATTCACGTCGAACAGGAAACGACCCTGCTCATCGGGATCCTTCTGACCGCCCTTGGCATCGCGACCAAACGGGTAGCATGGGTTTCCTCCGTAGCCCCCATATCCGCCATATCCCCCATATCCACCGTATCCTCCAAATCCGCCGTATCCTCCCAAGTACGGCCGCGCCAGCCTCTTGAGTTTCTTTTTGAGCAGCAGGGTGCGTTCATCGCCAGATTCATCCAGTTCCTGGTTGGCGGCTCCCGCAAATTTGGCATTCTCCTTGTCCGACTTGGTGGTGGTGCTCTCCTCCCTCGCCTTGCGACTGCTCAGGGAATTGTAAGAGCTACTGGAATACGAGCCGGAGGAATAGCCCCTTCTGCGCGGATACTCGTAACTGTAGGTGCGCGGATAGGCCAACGAGTAGCCCAGGGCTCCCAGGAGGAGTAAAAGGAACAGTTGCATGATGAAGACGCGACTCGAGTACCGAAAGACTTCTGCACGCACGGCGGGATGGGCACAAACTATTCCTCTAGTGCGAAGTACGCCCCAACTTATCACTTTGGCCAGCGGCGTGCAAAAAAAAAAAAGCCAACTCGCATTTGGCAAATTAGTTGCTTTTCCCTTAGAAGGCAGCCAGACACCGGCGATTGCATAATGCCCTTTTTTATTGGCTCGCATTTTTCCAGGGCATTGTTTTGCTATGGTAATTCAGGCCGCCCACCCAAGCCCAAGCCACCGCCACCGCCGGCATCATCATCATCATCATCGCCAGTATAATCGCCCACATGGCCCAATAATGGCTAGGGAAAAAAACATGTTACACTCGGCGACTTATGTGCATTGACCTGAACCAACATCGATGGTAGCTCTCACCCGTCGCTGTGTTGGCCAAAATAACAAACACATTTCTGCCAAAAATGTAACCCGAAAGTGGGTCAATGTCGTGCTAACTTACTGCACCGAATGCTGTTGATCTGGGAGTCAAGCCGCCTAATTAGTTGTGAGGGGATGTACGGATGTCTCTGTCATTAATCAATTTTCTTTCATTTTGAGACACTATTTCTCAGACTGAATCCAGCTACAAGCTAATTTATATTTCTCAAATTAAGTTTAAATAATAGCTTCCAATTACAAAAAGTTCCTCTTGAAACCAAAAATGTTCCAAACTGACTGCCAAACTGCCAAAATAGGCTTCGTTATGAATCATTTTATCTGACTTTAAATCTATCAGCAAATTTGGTTAAGTGAAATCAAGTTTTATACGAAAACTTGAGATGATTAAGTGATAATTAAATGATTATCCTAAAAAGGCAATGATATGTCTTATAAAAGGTTCAGAAAGGTCTTAAACATACATAGTTTAAATTCCAATACAGATATGTATTAAAAAATATGCCTTTGCATTATACAAAATATTTAATATTATTATTGTTATTTTTTTAAGCACATACATCTTTTTGGAAACCCCTTGCGGTTAAGATACAAGTATACATTCAACTTAGAACTAGGAAAACAAAACTGTACAATTTTGGGGAGACCAATCGAGCTGCCTCTGTTTAGGCTTCGTCGGAAGTGCGATCCGCCATGAGCTGATATCAGTACACTAAGTTGGGGCTGAGCTAGGAAGTCTGTGCGTTATATTCGAGGCATGTCCACTCCCCACTCCTGTTAGACAGCCATTTTGGGTTTATTAGCCTCGGCCCGCTTGCGCATGGCACGCATGCGCTGGGTGCAGTAGACCCTCAGGAAGATCGCCACGAAGACGATGAGAACGCCGAAAATGCCCAGCGCCGAAATGCTGTGCTGGTAGATGAAGCAGGAGAGCATGATGGCCACGGCCTGCGGGACACAAAAATAGAATACAACGTGAGCACGCAGTTGAGTAAACAAACCCGAATTCCCGAATTAACTCACCTGCCGCAGCGTCATTATAATTGTAAACACAACTGGTCCGAATACATCGATTGTGTGATAGATGAACAATTGGCCGACCGCTGAGCAAATGGAAAGCACAACCATGTCAAACACAAACTTTGGATGCTGGAAAGAAATAGAAAGAACGTGAGGTAGGATTTGTCCGCTAAACCAAATATAAACTTTAGTTCTAAAGACATACCTCTGTGGCAAATGTCAACGAGTCCATAAATCCACCCTGCATGGTCAGCGAGGCTCCGGTGAAGATGGAAGAGAACAGATTGACGCCGCACATCATCTGCAGGGAGGTCATGCCGTAACTCTTGAACAGTGAACCCTGCCAGTTGGCAGTGAAGCTGTCGAAAACCATGTACATTGACAACAGGAAGATGCCTGTGAGCGTGGTCACGCCGCTTGCCTTGCTGCTGTCCGCAGAGCCGCTCATGAAGAAGATCATGCCTAGCGAGATGAGCAGGGCCGTGGCATACTCGTAGGTCTCGTACTTGGCCTTGGACATCAGTTTACCCATCAGCATCACAGGTATGATCTTGCAGGACTTGGCCAGCACTTGGGTCGGGAAGTTGACGAACTTCAGGGCCTCGTACTGGAACCAGGCACTCATTATATTCGAGAAGGAGGCGTAGGAATACTTGTAGAGCGGAGCACGATGTCTAATGGGCGAGGGCTGCCACTGCAGGTAGGCCAGGGCCACAAAAAAGGCCAGCAGGCGGTTGGCAAAAACTAGGAACTGCGAATCCTTGAACTTGGCGCTCTCACCCTCAAAATTGAGATAGTGTTGCGTCATAATCTTCTCCTGGAGCACGCCCCAGGTGAGATAGGAGACCATTAGACCGCCAAAGCACCAGAACAGCTGCACTGCCTCCTGGGAACTCGTCCGCTTGGGCGCAGAAGACACCGCTGGTCGTTCCCTGTCCGCCGAACTGCCTCCAGCGTCCAGTTGATCGTAGTTGGAGTTGCCCGTGATGCACATGTTGATGGCCTTGTGCAGGCAGCTTTTGTTGCCCCTCTCCAGGTAGTTGATCCTGCCCACATACTTGTAGATGAGGTAGCCCGGCACAAAGACGCAGCTATAGCCGAAGCAGTTGACCAGAAGTTTCAGCAGCCAGGCGTAGTCCGAGCTCTGGGCCTCCACCAGCTGCGACAACGTCACATCCTGGTTGTAGTAGCCGCCAAGGGAGGCGCGTAGCAAATCCGAAAAAAAATGAATCACCAGCAGGCTGACCACTATGACGGAGCTGTCCGAGGAGGGAATATAACCAAGATTAGCTTAATTTTGACTAGGAAAGGAGTATATACTCACCATATGACCAGCTCGGGAACTCGACCGTCCATCTTGTGCGCATACATGTGGCTTGCTTCGCTGGCTCTCCCGCTTTGAGCTCACAGCAGTTCTGCTGACTCGGCCAATTCCCGATTCTCAGATTCTGATTGAACCCCGCGGCGGTTATCTATTTTCGCCGGCACGCCAAGTCAAGTGTCAAGAGTTCAACAACCGGCGCGACGCTCAAACTAGTTTTTGCATAATATATACGCACACCACAGCAGAAGCAGAAGCAGATCAGCAGCCGAAAATTAACATATTCACGGTTTGTTTACAATCTCTCGCCAGATGTGCGTGCGTCTGGCTCTGCGGTGGGAAGTATTATGCCGGAGAAGGCTTCCAGGAGAAGTCAAGCAAGAGCCGGCAGAGCACTCAGGCCTGCTGCTCAAATAATCTGGATCGCCGCATTAGTTACACATCCACAAAACTAACAAAACAAAAAAGAAAATAACTATTAATCAAGCACTAGAGGTGGAAAAACATCGATGCCATCATCGATACTCCATGGCGCCTATCGAATACTATGCCACATCACTAAATGGCAACCGTTATTAATTAAAAGTTTTTAAATAAAATCTTAATAAAAATATGATTTTAATATTGCGGTTTTTAAATGCTTTTTTTTTATTTGTAAAGTGTTTTGTTTTTGAAAACATAAAAGTCGTCAGTGTGACCGAAAAGACAAAAATTTCATAATGGTATGAATGGCTGAGGTGAGAAACTTGGGTTGCAATTTAGAGTGGACTTAAACCAATACTTTAAAATATAACGATTTCTTTTATTAATAATTCGACTCTGCGATTTGTATAAATATTTTATTTAACGTGCATACATTTTCGATAAGGTTATTTTTTTTTGTTTTACCATATAAAAACATCCATTTTTGAATGACTAATATTTATATTTCTAAATTTCTTAATATAATGACATGATGAATTGAGCTGGATGAAACTATTTATTTAAATCTTTACACCAACTTAATAAATATGTTTCTTAATTACCTGATTGTTTTATTTTTTAATTGTTGTACAACGAAAGATTTTTTAATTTGTTTTAAGCACAGTATAAATTGTTTTGTGTAATCCTGGAGACTTATTTCAAGCCAGTCTTCTTAATAAAAAAGTGCAGACCAATTCTAGCGGTTTACTTTATAATATACAAATCGAAAAAGGATTGTTTTATATGGATTGATTTTTAATTTTTTTTACTAATAATTTTCCAACGAGTTTAGACAAGTCGTTTATCTTTAATATTTTTGTATTCTTTTTGAATTTATTGAGAATCACTCCAGTTATTGGATATACATATTTACATATTTAAGGTAGAGAAACACTTAAAAAAGTTTGTTGTATAATTATAACGTTTGTCCAGAAATCAAATTATTCGCAAAAGTTTAATCCTTATAGCTTTTCTGGCCTTTCTGCCTCCCACTATTCAAAATCGGAATATATATCACTACTTTGGGAACTTATAAAACATGTTAAACAATTTATAAGGTTAATTTTCTTACAAACTCGTTAATAAAAAAAAACAGTGAGTTACTTTTTTTACACAATCCTTGTTCTCTTTTTTCGAAAATGTTTACAGTAGCTTTTAAATGCAGCCCGAATATTTACAGTCAAACGAAAGGAAATTCTGTTTGAAGTTTTGTACCAGGCGCACAGCAACGAGACCGTCATCATCGGGTTCTGGAATGTGTGATTCAGAGGCTATAGCTACTCTGGAGAAGCAAATGAAAGCGAAATCACGGGGATGTGTGGGTGTGTGTGTGTGTGTGTGTGTGCGCGAGGGGTGTGTTCCGTTGACATTGCCGCATTTTTCTTTAGGGGTGGGTTTCGATGGCATTGGCGTGTCCTCGGTTTTGCAACCACCAGTGCGGTGAGTTTGGCTATTTTATGTTTTATAAAATGTATAGAAATCTATAGAGTAAAGCTAATAATGTAAATAAAATATTAAAGACATTAAAAAAACATGATTTATCAGATAGTTACCATAATGCTTAGATAGTAGAATTTTAATTATACAGAAAGCTATTTCCTCTTTGATATATATTTATAAAATCTAATAAATTCAACCATATTCGTAAATAGCTTCCTGCTTTTGTGAAATTAGCTATTTCCTCGGCTATTTCCACCAGCACTGCCCATCACTGCAACAGGGATTCGGGGACAGGGACACCGCCCCTGCGGATGGCGGGTCGTGGCTCTGCCCGCCCAGTGGGTGGGCTGCACCCAACCTCGCGTTTCAATTAGCGAGTACGGGCACTGGGTGGCGCTTAAAACATGCGTCGAACAGCCGGACTGGCTCTTTGTGCTTTTTGCCAAGACCCCGGCCAAGAACCTCTGCAGGCGGCAGCAGCAGCAGCCGAAGCAGCAACAACAGCGGCGCGTTCAAATAGACAGACACGTGTCCATCAGCGGTTTAACCCTTCTTAAGGTAACGCCCAAGGATTACCAGGCGACCAGGACTCGGCGCTGGTCACCCATCGAAAGGCAGGGCCACTGCGCATGTCGTCGCACTGGGGCGTGATCTACGGGGCGGAGTATAGCCGGCGACTGGGCCGGCTTTTTGACGTTACCACCGGGGCGAGGCCATTACATAACGCTAACAGGCGAGAGCAGTGCGGCTGACGGCCAAACCGGTTAACAGTTACGTCGTAACTAGGAGCAACCTTAGCGCACCAGGCGAACAGAGGCGCCAGCCGGAGTGCCCGTTACTACGTCTTTACATTGACGTGACCGGGGTGGTGGTTTTTTGGGCACAATGGAGGTCAAGTAATAAGTAATAGAACAAAGCTAAAATAAACAATATAAATAAATAGGACAAAGGTTTATATATTAAACTTATTGCATCATGGGAAAGGACTTAGCTTAGCAGAACTATGAAAGACTGTATTTTAATTGCATACTTTTCGGTTCAAAAAAGGCGATTTTTAAAGTTGAGTTGAAATAGTACTTGCTTCTAATGTTTATACAGATTTGATCGAGAAATGGGTAAAATTCCTGACAAATTTTAATAAAAATAATGCATTTTTGAAGTTAAAATAAGACATTAAAACAATCCTTTATTTAAATTTGTACTAATTTCTTTAACAAAACAAGAATCTATTTAGAATTTAAAAATCTCCTGTGGTTCTACTAATTCGCTCGCATCTGTGCTTGGTGCTGGTGGTGATTTAGGGGTTGCTCTCGCAGAAGCGTCATTAAGTACGCGACTCCTGCTCAAGGTCGCCACTCTCGCAAGCACACACACACACACACACGGACGCATGCCTGGAGGCAGAGAGCCTGCTCCTGTGTCTTGGGCTTCGTCCTTGTGTGCGTCCCAGCATCGCTGCATGTGTAGGCCTGCGACACGTGTATTGTCCGTCACACACTCGTACACATTCTTTCGTGGTAGATTCCGGATCAGGCGAACATAATCCGGCGGAAGCTGCGCGACATGTCAGCGTCGCATAATTGCCGAACGCACAGATGCATGTGTGTGCGCGCGTTAATGCAATCAGTGTGCGTGAGTCGAACGCACACACACATGCGGGCAAAGGCATACATATATGTATGCTTGGGGGTGGCTAGACACCACCACATCGCGCATACGTAAAAGCTGGCGAAGCTCCGAAAGCTCAGCAAGGTCACAGCATGGGTTCGAGGCAAGACTAACTCCAACAATTTGGAGTTTTTTCGTTAGTTTTTTAAATATTTAAATTATTATTAATGATTGAGATCTTGTAAAAACTATAAACGGAAACATATAGGTGCGCCAGAAACATCGGTAAATATATAAAAATAGAAAGTGTTTGTTAAATTTAAAGTTATTGTATTAAATAGTATTCGACAATATTTATTTAAATATTTATGGAATTTAATGAAAATAAATGTAATCCATTTTGTAGGTGACTTTTTTTTTACTATAATTTCAAGTAAGATTAAAGCCAGAGAAGTAGACTGTAATTAAATTAATTAAAAAACAAAAATTTTGACATATAAAAAAATTTAAGCTTTGCAAAACTATATTTATACTAAATTTATTAATGAATTATCCTTAAAAAAAATACTAAAATAAGTGTAAGTATGTGCTTAGCGAACTGAGAGAAGATTAATGATTTATTGTATATTAAATCGGGTTCCCTAAAAATACCATTGCACATTTATAAAAAAATTGTTTAAAGGTTTTAAAAACTACATACTTTACTTGTAAGATAAACAATTTCTTTATCCCAATCATCTATAAAAGTTTTCACTATCGTGCAGTTTCCCAATAGACTTTCGCTAAACTGCGTTGATATAGTTAATTGGTCTTAATATGGATACTAATACGCTTATGTTCCCCGATTTCGTAATTCGATGTATCTGGCTTCCGCTTTGTCCAACTACTTAGTGAGTTCGATTAGGGCCAATAATGTTTGGCAATTTCGTAGTTTCGGTTATCGTGCTCAACAATATTAGCCAATAATTTGAGCCATTTGTTAAATTGCTTGCGCGATAAGCGAAGCACTGGCGACTTTTCAATGGCAGCAGCAACGCCAATTGTATGGCTGCCAACACTTTAAACAAAGGCAAAGGACGAAGGATGCGAGCAGAAAGCCAGCGACGAAAGCGAAGGGCAAAGGCAATCCCCGGACAATGACACTGACAATAATGATGACGACGTCGCCACTTGTCATTGTGTTTTGCTGCTTGAAACTGCCTTTGAACACACACACTCACACACACATGACCACGGCAGGATCTAGCTCGGTATCTGCCACTCGAAATCGGACCAAACCGGAGCAGGACAACTTCATAGTTGTCATTGCGTGTTTGCAGCAAACTGGTGACAAAGCTTATCTCAGATGGACACACACAAAGCCGCGCAGCCGGAGTCAGAAGCCCAGATCCTTGGGTACTCAGATGCACAGGGACAAAAGGGGTTGGGTTGGG
This sequence comes from Drosophila punjabiensis, assembly GCA_008042585.1. Taxonomy (NCBI): domain Eukaryota; kingdom Metazoa; phylum Arthropoda; class Insecta; order Diptera; family Drosophilidae; genus Drosophila; species Drosophila punjabiensis. Next base: position 22,292 of record VNJR01004171.1, read on the forward strand.
TTGATGATGCGATCTCGCAGGTCACTCGACCAGCTGTTCCCTCTGATATCAACATACATGCGGCTGAGTGCAGACTGGTAATTAAGCTCGGCAAGTGGCGCTTAAGTCACATCTTCAACTGCATGCCATTAATTTGATTGTCGTTCCGCTGGCAGAAAGGATCCCTTCTATCACGGCATTCCCGAAGCCACGGAGGGAGAGAGGGACCCAGCCCAGCCCCACCCGAGTCGAGTTTGTCGCTTATCTAAAGTCAAAACAATTTTCATATATTTTCCCGGCAACGGGCAGTTACACGGTGAGCTTTTCATTGCCGCAGGACATGCCATTTCGCAATTAGCATTGGCGTACACAACTAATTTGCGCCGCGGGATGCCTTCTCCGGGCGCTTCTCCATTCCGGGATGTCCTACCTGCACCCACATGTTAATTAACAGCGCGCCGGCCATCATTTGTACTTAAGTTGAATTTTATTTTGTGAACAATTATGCTAATTTGTTAAATAAATAGGCACGCACTGCGCCGCAAGGCGATGTCCAGTAATGCCCGCAAACGGGTCGCCATTCAAGTTAAGTTTTATGGGGACTCTTTTTTATTTTATTGCCAGCTCCCTCGCACTTGGGCACTCGCAGACAGTCGTTCCAATTAAGTTTGCGTTTGCCATTTAATTACTCTAATACTGCCAGTCAGTCAGTCAGTCAGCCAACCAAGTGAATCAACCACCTCCTGGCATTCGTATTTGTGCGCGTGCCGAGCATGAAAATTAGCTTGTACATTTCCCCCGGCTTTCTTTCCCAGCATTTTCCCTGCGAGAGGCCACGCCAACTTCGGACAGGCCACACCTCGAAATTGACGGCGCCATTTGTTTAGAGCAGCCATTGCTGGCGAGTTATCAAAGCTCCTTGACACCCACATCCATTTGTCAAGCCGTCGCCCCAACCTGAATCTGTGCCACGGCGAAATGGAATGAAAAATACAATCCAGCAACAGATATGGTAACAAGTCGCCTACTTGCCACATTTAATTAGTTTTAACCTCGCACATTTGTATGCAAAGGGTCCTCAATCTCAAGATGAATAACTTTTCAAAGACTGACTTGAGAAGCTGCTCCTGTCAGTCAGTTGGAAGTAATCATGCAGAGAGGAAAATTCATATATATTTATTATAAAAAATAAAAGCCTATAAACTTTCGAGCTTAATTAAGTTATCTTTATAAATTTAGTTGCTTAGATTCATGTTATTGTAAAGGTAATATATCCAAAGAGTACTGCAATTATCTCAAAACAATAAACAAATGAAATTTGATTTATTGTGTAAGTATTGATTATATTCTTGATGAAACAAAGAATGGATATCAACAAGAAATATATTTAATAAATTATATATGTCAATATTGTTGTTATTTTCTGGGTAAATCTTAATTTGTTGCTGTCTATTCTTTTTTTTTTTAAACAATTATAAAAGTAAAGTACAAGAAATAGCATTGTTTGCATATAATTAAAAGGAAGAAAGAAAAAATCATTATTCAAAATAGCTACTCAAAAACGTGTATTAAATTTAAAATAATTATATTTAAAATTATATTATAGTCTACTAAAAACTATCACCATTTATTTTCTCACTGTATTAGAATATGATAATTTCGTATCCACGAAACGGAGCCAATCAGAGTTTTTATCAACTGGAATCTGAAGAAATTGACTGACAAACTAAGAGAGAGAAATGCCAAAATATACATGTCCTCGACCCGTTCCGAAATCAAAATCAGTTCAGTTAGGGATAAAAAATAATGAAAGAAAACAAAAAAGTTTAAATGAAAAGGAGCACACTGCCGGGCAGGACAAGAATGTTGACAGGGAAATGTGAAAAGTGGCAAACAGCATCAAAAGTTTTCCGGATTTCACTTTATGGCCCGCTCCAATCCAACCGGCGCCTTTCATCTTTTCTGTGGCGGAAAAGGACGCGCGGCGAAGGACGAAGGACGACGTTTGCCAGCCAATTTTTGATTGCAACGTTTCGCACCAAAGGCAGAATATGAGCTGTAGCAGGAGGAGCATTCCTTGCTGCACACAAATGAAACGAAACATGTTAATGCTAATTTTAATATTTTCCGTGACATGGCGTTCACTTTGAGTGTGCCATCGCCTTTGTTGTTGTTTGTCCAATTTGAGAACCATCCTCACCCCCCACATATAAAACAGTGTGTCCTTTTCCCCCGAAAGTCCAGGGGATCCCCGCCCATGCGTCAGTTTCGTCCCTCCAGGCGACAAGTAATTTTACTTGGCAAAATAAATTGCACAAAGTCCTTATTTTCTTTCCTTTTTTTTTTGCTATTTGTCGTGTTATCTTTTTGCTGTCTGCTCTGACTTTGTATTAGCCATGTGTGTGTGTCCCGGTGGGTGTCTTCTTGGGGGTCTTCTCTTTGTACTGATTGGCCATCATTTAGTTTTTATTTCTTTACATTTATCACATATATTTGGTTGTTATTAATGCGGAGAATAGAGATGGATTATTGGATTAAATTAAAACAATCGAATTAAAAATATTAATTATTTATTATAATAAATTATTATTCAATTATTGTTTATTACTTAATTTTTAAATAACATTTAAAAAACACTTACCTAATTATAAATACATTTAACGTTATGCCTTAACGATGATGATTCCTGAGGAGATACTCCTCACAGACAGGACACAATCTTCTTCTAATTACTTTGAATTCATTTAACGCATTATTTTTATAAAAAAAATGAAGTAAAATACATCACTATGCTGCTTTAACAAGCTCAATTATATTTTGTGATTTAATTATGCAAATATCCCATGATAGGCAACGTTTTTCCATTTGCAGGATTTGGTAAGCACAAAGCCGTAAATAATAATAATTCGATATTACTGCTGGAAAGGCGCATATAATATTATTTTAATTTGTTGTTTCTTTTTCCAAAGTGCTGCTTTGCATTTCAAATGAGTTGAGGCGACAGTGGAGGCATGCCTCCCTCGCAGGAGCAGAGCCAACAAAGCCCTGAGCTTATTTTCCGAGCCATCAACTGGTCTCCGAGCTGCGTGCACCGACTGACAAAACAAATAAACTTGCTGCCGCTTCATATGGCACCAAGGAGGAGGAGATGTTTAGGGGATGAGGGGCCAGTACACTGGGGTCGTCACACACATTTGGTATGCATAAGCAGCAGTCGCATACCTGGCGCGCACATTATCCGGCAAGAAGACATTTTTCCATATTTTACACAACAAAAGCAATGCCAGACGCAACTTTTACCTCAACTTGCTGTGACATTTTCCTTTTTCTTCTCTCTCTATCTCTCTTAATGCCCCTGCTTGGTAGTGGCGTCTCTTTCCTCTAACAACCGACCGCAATTTCAAATTTAATTCGCCATTTTCAGCAGGCTGCCAAGGAACCACCCCCAAAGCTGGCATCCCCAACCCCGAACACACACCACCACCACCCACTCAACGCCATCTTGTGGTTTTTCTTTGCCGTGTTTGTTGCCGGTTTCCTTTGGCTTTTTATTACGTATACGGAAAATGTGGAATTCCTGAAGACATTTTACTTTGCAATTTCCTTACGAGTCGTTAAACATTTCCAGGCTCTGCCAGAGCGCCACAACAACGGGCAAAGTTAACAAAACTAATTTAAAAATTCAAATTTGCTTTCCGCTTTTTATATGCATCACAAACTGTGCATTTATATGGCTGGGTAAGTAAGTGGGAAGTGCAGAGCTCCTCTATATATACCGACCTGGTGTATACTATATATATAGCCATATTTATCCAGGATGTGCGGTGTGCAGTGTGCGGTTTGCTGTCTGGCATTTTGTGGCCTGGTAATTTGTATTCTTGTGGCTTTATTGTTGATCTTCTTGTTACATTTGAGTTTTTCTTTCTGTTCTGTTCTGTTTCGGTTCTGAGGACTTTTTGTGTATAATTTATTTGCTTGCCAGTCCTTCAGTCGTTCTGAATTGAATTGAATTTGGGTTTGGATAATGGAAATTCGTGCTCTGCAAACTTAATTACGCCTGAAATTTATGCAAACATTTGGCAAATGTCAAAACTTGAACAACTAAAACATGTGATCCTCATTGGAATAATGCAAATTCGAGCTCATTAATATCAATCAAATGATTGATAGCACTTAGAGTCGCACTGAATTGCCGCACCCTGGTCGATGTCCTCGTTCCATCCCCTTCCATCCCCTCGGGCTGCTAATAAATCCTTTGACAATTGTTACATTAATGTCAATAAGCTGCACGCACAGCAATTTCGAGCATTTACATTTCGGGGCGAAAGGACGACCCCTTTTCTGTCACAATATTTGCTCGACTCGTGCCACCACTCACTCGCCCCCGATAAGGATCTGCATCTGAATCTGAATCTGGATCTGGGTCCGGGGTCCTGTTATTTTTGTGTATCCTAGCTGGGAGCAATCTGTCAAAGTTTTAGCTACATTTTGGCCTGTCTCATCAATCAATTTCATTTAGCCAATTGTCACTCAGTCACTTTGATTTGGTTTTACCAAGCTTTTTGGCTCAGACTCGTGCCAAAACTCTTTCCCGTCGCTAATGCAAATCGAATTTAAATGGCGGTTTAATCTTAATGCATTATGCGGCAGTCACCAATGTAATTGTAATTCGAACACACTGTCGACACTATATTAGCCACGCGGATAATTTGCAACAAATTAGAGGCCAATTAACCCATCACAAGGACTAACGAGCCGGACATTCTCCTCTTTCCCCGTAAGTATATGCATTCATGTGCACAAATGCACACGCAATCGCAATTATCAAATTAAAGTGGGGCGGGGCCGGGGGCGGAGTGGTCAAACAATTCGAGAAACAAATAATAAATTCGACTTGCAAATGCAAAACACATGCATAATTATACCGGACCGAGTGGCGCAATATAATTAAGTTGTTGACCCGACCCGAGTTGACCCGAGTCGCATCTGATGAACTGACAACTGACAGGCGCGTAGGCCTCGTATTAATTAATATGTTTGCCTTGCAAGATGCAACCAGGCTCACGGAGAAAAATATTCATATATTTTATGGAATTTTTATAATTTAGTTCTTTAAAACGAGACTTGAAGCTATTAAGGTATCGAGCGAGGGAGAATTATATTTATAAATAATGAAAAATTATTACAAAAATAGTTCTAAATTTCAAACTATTTTAAATATATTTTTTTCTAGTGCATGGGTGTGTCTCCTCCATTTCCATCTCTCTCCCTCAGAATTCCCAATTCCCTCTTGATTGTTCGGTCCTCGAAATGCATTTAATTTTCCACTGATATGGATCCTCCCCGACTTCTAATGTCCATCCTCGTCGTGGCTTATTAAACACACCCCTGGTTTTAGCCGGAGTTTTTACCTGAGTTGGCACGCGCTGTTGAAAATTTTTGGAAAATATTTTCAACATACCTCTCTGCGGTTTTCCGGACGTTTTTATAGTCGTCTGCCCAAATTGCTCTAATTCGTTAAGTTATAAAACTGGCCGCCAAGTTTTTCAAAGTCGTTTACTTTTATTGCCTCGGCGTTGGCGGTCAATGAACCAGGGGTTCCAGGGTTCCAGGCTATACAGGACTCGAAAAGGACGACACATGCGTGCTAATCTCTAATTTGCTAGACGATCACGGAGTGTATATGGCCCATGCGTAGTCCTCGTCAGGAGTCAGCGGGGAGTTGATAGGAGCTTGTTCCATTCGTATCCTTTTAATTGCCAAAACCCGCCGTGTTTCGAATTTCGGTATCTAAAGTTGTTTTTCCCATTTTAATGGCGCTATTTTCATTAGGCAAATGTATGTTGTTCGCCTTTTTCCCTTTTATTTTATTTCCCCAAAAATTTTCGACAGTTTCGGTTTTTTGTGAGCCGCTCATTAGCATATAAAATGTATGCGGCACAAGGAATTGTCCTTTATTTTTCGGAGGCAGTGGTTCTGTGTGCGAGTGTGTTTGCATACACAATCCACGTTTATTGCATATTCATCATTTTAATTGCTTGTTTTCATACTAAATGACTCGATAAGGCTTTTAGGGTTATTATTCGGCCATCTCCGGCGGCCGCGACTCTGCGTCCAGGTGGGCTCCAGCCCTGACCTCCAGGTATCTGTAAAATCCTAAGCCCGGGAAATGAAATGGAATACTGCCAGACTCGGCAGAGAGCACAGAAAAGCAATTCACGTAGAAAAGGAGGCAAGGGAGATGCACATATACACAAGTGGGGGAAGGACTGGGGTCCTCGGATATGATTACTTTTTCTTTTGTTTCGCTTTGCGGACCTGGAACTGGGGAAATCAAGAAAGCATGGCGGAAAGAACAAAGAAATTACTTTGCCAACGAGTGAACGGATATGAATAAAAAAGTGATCAATGCAATGAAAATGATTGTCTGCTCATTGTAGCGCTCCCTTCACAATTGAGCGCACAAAGTGCGAGAAAAGATGAAAGTTTGACGAGAGAGGTAACAGCAACACTTTAATGAAAGGGAAAAGCAAACAATTTCTAAAAAACAACAACGAGTCCTTGGTGGCATCGGCATTTTATCCTGACTGAAATATGAGAAATACTGATGAATAAGCTCTGAAAAACTTCTGTTTACAACTTTGATTCTACCTGTTTTCCGGCTCAGTTCTTGGAGCAGCCGCCACAGGAGCAGCGAGAACGACGAGGACGTCCTCCACAGTCGCAGTTCTTGACACAGCCACAGGATCCCTCGGGTTTGCCACAGGCGGAGCACTCGGACCTGCTGCAACCGCTCTGGACCTGCTCCGGTTCCTCCACGGAAGAACTCTGGACCAAGCAAATTGTGATGGCCACCAGGACGAACACTTTGATATGGAACATATTTGGCGATTAACCGGGAACAACTAGATTTCAATGGGAATCTGCTGGGTTTGCCAATGATCTGCGGCTTTTTATATGTAATACTGAAAGCAAAATTTTATTTGAGCAGTTGCTGTTTTGGGGTTATTTTTACTGATTAATTTATTAAGTAAATAGGTTGGGTCAACAACATATGCATGTGAACTTATATTGGGGTAATATTTTAAGGTTATTCCAGGTTAATAACATTTTAAACTTGATAAAGAGTATAGATTAATGATTCAAAGAGCTTAGTTCTTAAAAACATTTATTTATGTAATTTACCTGAATTATATTTCGCAATTACCCTCCAGAAAAGTATAAATTAAGCAATATTATATATTTATTTTTTATTTTATTTATAAAATTAATAATAACAAGCAACAAATCTTAAACATTTAACCCATTTCTTCATTAAAATTAATATTAATGCGAGTATAATAAGTTTAGACACCGTTTCCTTTCCTTCCTTTGCCCCGGCAGTATGAGTAACTCAGGAAAGCTATAAATAAGGAAATCATATCAGTACCTTATGTATATCCCTTGAATCTATATCTTACGCTTTCTGTTCTCCGCTGAGAATTTAAGCAGGTGACACAGGCTGTCGAAGTGCTGGGTGACTATGGATCCTGGTTTTCGATTGCAGCCACAAGGAGCTGGTATGGGGAATTGAGCCACGACCGGGAATCCCTTAGGACACTTGCGGGGAATGAAGCTCTTGCAAAGCTCCTCGGTAAGGGGCACAAAGGCTGTTAAATTGCAAAATAACTTATTAATTTATTAATTTAAAATAACAAAATAAGACTTACGGGTGCTACCAGAGTTTATTCGATTGGTGTTATCGTTTTTCATGCAGCATTCGTTTTGGAATGGTCGGCAGACACAATCCTGAAGTGCCCACTGGTAGTTCCTATAAAATAGATTGCATTCTTCCTCTTTGGGTTGGGCTACGGTCTGTACTACAGGTTCCTCCTTAGGCTGCTCCTCTTCTTTAGGCTTCTCCTCTTCTTCAGGCTCCTCTTCATCGCCAGGGTTTTCTTCGACATCAAAGAGCTCTTCATCTTCAGGTTCCTCTTCCTCTACAGGTTCTACTTCATTTATAGTTCCCTCTTCATTAATAATGGCATAGGAAAACCTTACAACACTTAATACCAAAATTAGCAACTTAAAGTTTATCATATTCTAGGAAATAACTAAGACTGAGACTTCAAGTGGTTAAGATTGTGACTGTTCTAAAGTATCCTCTTTTTTGGCTTTATATATCAATTACACTGCCTTGTTTTAGCTTTGTTGACTTATTGTTTTGGAACCATATATTTATAACCCAAAATGTTTGCAGAACGTGTGTTTCAGGCTGCACGCGAATATATTTTTACTTGTTTAACTAACCTTGACTGACCGAAAAAAGGCAAACAAATCAAAAGCTTTTGCCTTTGCTTTCCCCTAAAAACAGGCTTTTAAAAACTAAATATATTATATCAATAAAGTGCTTTAAATAGTAAATTTTTAGGCACTATTGATACACCCTTTGTAGCAAATATAAAGACAAACTTCCAGTGTTAATTTTTATTATTATTTAACAATTCTAAAATATTTAACAAGTGTCCGGTTTCCAGCAGTTTAAAGGTAGATCTCATCCCTAACACTTAGTGACGCTGATGTAGGCTATAAAATAAAATTAATAATAATTATATTGTCTATAGTATTAGCTAATTTTTCTTACGTTTCGAACACTCCGCTGAGTATTTGTTCAGCAGGCACAAACTCTTAAACTTCTTGGTCTCAAGGCTTCCTGGCTTGCCGTTGCAGCCGCAGGGAGAGGGAATCGGGAAGTAGGCCACCACAGGCCATCCAAGAAGGCACTTCTTCTTAATAAACTTCTTGCAGACCTTCTCAGAAACGGGAACCAGAGCTGAAATGATAATTGTGTTTTAAAGGATATTTAACGAAATATCATTGATCTGTAGCTTACGAGTCTTCCCTGCCTTCTCCCGCTCAGCGCTCCTCTCAGCCCTGAGACAGTCGTTCTGAAAGCATCGGCAGACGCAATCCTCGAGAGCCCAGCTATGTTCCCGCCAGTAGATTTTGCAGTTGGTGGATGGCATCACCGGTTTTTGAGGCACTGGCTGTATGATGAATGTGGCCTGGGCCACGCCCACAAGGACTGCTGCTGCCACGAGAAGGAACTTCGGACTGAACATCTCTAAAAGGATTTGGGTCAGAGTCTGGGAATACAGCTACTGCTTGGAGTTTCGGCTGCTGTGCTCTACTTTTATAGGTCTCCGGGAGCACCATTGTTTGCCCAGATGAATTTATCGATGAGCGAGCAAACAAACCCAATAATAGGTAATTGCTGTTAAAATGTTTGCTTAATTCGTAGGAAAATTTCAGTTCAACTTTGTAAGTGGAACTATATTTAGCTGGGCAGCTTTTTAAATGATTCACAGGAATAGGTCAGAACCCCAACCCCAGAGGCAACCAGTTAAACAGGCTCTCAAAACCCTGGAAAGGCTCATAAAATATAACCAAAAAAAGGACGAAAAGCCACATAAAATGCTACGTGTTCACCTTTCCGGTTTTCGGTGCTGGTGAAAATAATTACACGCAGTTGTCATTAGCTCATTAGGAGGAGAGTCGGGAGGGGGGCGGGAAGAGCAGATAAAACAAAAGGCAAACAACAACTCAATTAACCCTTTTCCGGCAAACCCCAAATGGCTGGATTATGATTATGATGCTGCTCCTGCTGCTGCCAAGTGTATGATAATATAATAAAATAATAAACGGAAAGTGTCATAAGAGACAGCGGCGGCCAAAGGGACGGTGCTCCGGCGAGAGGGGGGCAAATCCTGACGGATTTCATGTGTAATTACTTCAATTAAACCATCTGTGACAATTGCCGCAGCCGAACATGAAATTCAACTTTACTTTCGAAATTCCCAATTGAGTTGAGGCGCATTATCCTGGCAAGCAACCGCATTTATCTCTCGCCACCCCTTCGCCCTCGCAGCCACTCGTTTGCCAGGACAACCAGGAGCAACCCTCGGGGAGGCCGCGCATTTTTACCTTTGACTTACCTTGCCTTGGCTGCTCCCCGCTTTTAATGGGGTGACATTTATGGCACTTTATCAACTCGAAAGTCAATAATGCCAGCCAAGTATCTTAAATGTGACTTAAAACGCACACATACAAAGGCCTGTGGAAAGCGGGAAAAGGAAAATCGCAATGCGATAAAAATAAAATTTTAAAATTTATGCCACTTATTGTCAATTCCCGGCAACTGTAACTCAAGACTTTGGGGGAAAGCTAATGCTTTTCATCTTTGTTAAAAAAAGAAAACAATCGAGAGTGGGGCAGAGTGAAAGAGATTAACAGTTGTGTTTAAAAAAATAATACTCGGAGGAGGAAGAAATAACCTTAAATCAAAATAAATTAATCAAAATTTGTTAACTCACATATTTGGATGAATATTCCTTTAGTTTCCTTGACATTTTGTAACCTTAAAATATTATTAGTTCTAATTTAAAAGATTTTTCAAAGGTAATCGTATTTTATGTTAAATAATAAGAAATATGTTTTCTCTAATATTTTAGTTAATATACTTACCTTCCTTATTTATTTCTTTTAAAACTAATTCTCAAAGGTATATATTTTCTAGATCCACCTATATTATTTCGCCCTCGCCTGTGTCTCTATAAAGAAGACCTGATAGAAGTCCCCAAGTTTGTTATGACAACTGAGAGACATTTGAATCGCGAGCTATTGGAGGGGGCAACGCTGGCAGGGCATTAGTCGAATGGATCCCCCAGGATTAGCCAATGAGAGTGGATTTCCAGGACCCAGAGTCAAGACCCAGGCGCTTTTCCCCGCCTTCTTAGTCTTCTCCGTCTGCTGACAGCTCGACGTGGCCTAGGGAATTTCCGCGCTGAGAAAACTTTTGCATAATTAGGAGTATAATTTGCGAGGCAAGGCAGCGGCGGCTTTTTGCCGCTGACAACTTGATTACGTTTCAACAACATTGTAAAAGTTAATTGCCAGCGCAGCCTTAAAGCCTGATGAGCATTTATCACCCTCTTCGCCGCGAAGGCGACACACTCCTCGCGTGTTTATGCAAAAACCAGGCGAACCGCGTAGGACACGAAAAAAGTGAGGCATTCATTAGGCCCGACACGGCGTCGGCCCTCGGTGGTGGTGGTGCGAGGAAGCGAGCGTCTTGTTACCACATTTTTCAATTATAGCACATTTCCCCTTTTGGCCGGCTCAAGTGTGAGGGATGGTCCCCCTTACCTGATGAAGAGTTATTGCATTTTAATTTGCCAGCCGCTGCGAAATGTGCCAAAAACAAGCCGCATTCTTTGTTGTTGTAATGCGCAGGTGGTTCTACGGCAATCTCTTGGCCACATTCCTTATCGCGGCTCTGCGAGAAAGTACAAAGCGACGAATTCCTGGCCTAATGAAGCCGCCGGTTCAGAGGTCACAGACGATGCAGCTAATTAGCTGCCGCTTCATTAAAATAAGTGCCAAACTAAAGGAATACAACAGCGACTTGTGGTCACTGGGAGAAAAAGGTGAGTGGTGTTAATAAAGTATTTATTTTAATTTAATTTAATTTAATTTTTCTTTTTATAGATTTCGAAGCCAGAAACAAAGACCCATTGGTGTTAGCTTAGATAGGTAAGATCTTTATATCTATAGTTCTTTAGCCATTTTATTTATATTTAATATTTAGCTTATCATTCGATTAATTTCTTTCTGTGCACCGCAGACGAACTGGCCGGAAAGGTCATTTAGTGTGGCCAACAAAAATGTATTGTTAAAAGCCGCTAATGAATTATTTACTGCCCATTTGGCCGTTCTCTATGCTGAGGTCCTGACAGGTCAGTGGAAAAAAATGGCGGGGGTTTCGGGAGTCCACGCATAACTCAACCAGTTCACACCCTTAATTAACTGCCCCTATGCGAGTGAAGTGTGCGTGCTGCTGGCCAAGTCGACTTTTTGGCCGAAAGTTGCGTGTGGCTTTGCGGCGGAAGGAATTACCTAAACGGAGTTATGTTTATTAAGCATTTAAAAAAGAAGAAGCGTGACTGTCTGCGGGAGTAGAGCCTAGAAATATCAGCACATTTCAATTAATAATTCGCTGGATGGTTTACCACCGCAAATCAGTCGCAAAGTGAACGATTGTATTCAGTCGCATCCATCAATCAAGTGCATATGAATAACATTTTTAATCACTCCGAATTACGCAGGAGAGCGCACATGATGAATTGCTTTTAACGGGCCAAAAAGGATATCATCATTCGCATTCGGTGCACAGAAGCAGGGGTTCGTGGTACCATATATGGGTATCTGTTGTGGGAGTACAAACGCATTCACTTGACAATCACTTTTGTTTTATTGCGATTTGCCAGCCCAGACACCAACAACAACGGCGGAGCCAACTGAGCCATTTCCACTTGGGATAACTTGTGAGCAATTGCAATTGCTGCTGGAGCTAAGGCTATAGCCATGCACAGATGTGGTCAAGGAAATAGTACTACGGATATGGGAACCGAAACCTTAAGAACCTTTTGTTCTTTGCATTTGATAGTCAATCATAATTTGTTTTTATGAATGTCCTCAAAGGAACTGCATTTATTAATAACACTTGTCTTTAAGCAAAGGCGTTCGTTTCTATAATGCATTTACGTAAACTAACTTCCAACTACTTCTTACTATAATTAATCTTGTATTACCAGATTCGTTGCTAATAACCTAACCCTTGCTGTATATTTGCTGCCATAGAGCTCGAAGACAATGAGCTGTGCCACAACCAAATTGTTGTGGTGCAAAAATGCGGGCATATGTGCCTGGCAGAGGCAATCGACGCCAGAATGCCAGAAAGGAGCAACTGCAATTGCAGCATCAGGAGCAGGAGCAGGAACAGGAGCAGCAACAACGGAACGATTTACCAAGAAAATGAAAATTTATTGTCAGTAAATGAAAGAAAGCTTCCCTCAGTCCGCTCCTCGCTTCAGTTGAGCCCAGTTGGTAGTGTTAGTTAGCAATCAAGGTGCTGCTTTGTCGGCCAAAGGGAACTATTCGCATTGCGGCTGTCTTACTCGGAAGGCAAGCAAAGAGTGCAACAATTGCAGTTGTCATCGCCCCTTTACCATTGTCCTTCGGATCAGCTTTGCTAGAAGCCTCAAAAGGGTTCCTAACCGAACTCCACTGAAAACAAGGAAAAGAAAACGGATTTTGAAAGGTCGATAGTAACACTTGGAAATAATTTGTTTATTTTTAATGTCGAACCTGTTTTGGTGGCGACACTGCTGGAGAAACCGGCTCGTAGGACCAAAACTATGTTTTTTGGGTCTGCCAAGAAAATACAAGCGGCTTTAAAAAGAAAAGAAATAGGTGGTTTGGGAAACTTAGCCTTTTGCTTTCAGTGTTCAAAAGAAAAGGGCTCTTCATCTCGCACATAGATTTGGAATCGGTTGTAGGAACATTATAATCAGTGATGCCAACATGGCGATGTTATTGATGACCAACGTTCAGGATGATAAATTTTAATAATATATTTTTAAGACAACAATCCTTGCTGAGATTGAATCAAACAAAAATGTATCAAGAACTTTAAAGTAAAAAAATACAAAATAAATCGAAAAATATATATATTCTCCTCATAAACAATGCAATTAGAAATATTTTCTAACTATATAATTCTTAGAAACATAAAATAACTCAAAATTATTCACCGTGCAGACTGATTCAGCATATGGCTTGGACCCAGTTTTGCCTTGGCTAATGGAGATGTTGGTTAGAAATGATAATGGCCAAAACATTTAATGCACGTTATTGCCAAACCAAAAAAGCAATTTGACGCAACGCGCTGCCAGGATTTGGCCAAGACCCCCCCGAAGCTGGCTAATGCAGTGAAATATTTATTGAAATTGTGTGCTCCCCGGGGGCCAATGCGGCCTTGTCTGCTATTAGGCGGGGATCGGGAACGAGGAGAAGTGGTTGCCGAATGGCCTTTATCCGAGAACTTGGGGTGGGGCGGGGGAATCGGATACTATGATGGGGGTTATATCTTGGCCGGGAGACTGGGGCTGGGACTTGAGGGAGTCGCTATTTACGAGCCTCTGCTTGGCACTTTCGGCATTATTGCCGGGCCAAATGTTTTCGTGCGATGCATAAATATCCCAGATCCCAGGATCCGAGGAGGGAGGGCAGGACACAAAGTTTTCGCACGCCACTCGCGCTTCCTTATAAATTACGCACTAATGTAGTGCAATTAACCACTACGAGAGCGGACCGAAAAAGGTCTCGATTATTCACCTGAAAGAGTCCGCGAACTCTTGAACTCTAGAGCACTCGAACACTCGAACTGTGGAACCCTCGAACTCTCTCACGGTGCGTGCACTTGGAGAAATGCATAGTAATTGTAGCGATACACAGCTATAATTGTAAATAAAAACTAAAGAATAATTATTTTATTAGTCTTAATTCAGGTTTATATATTAACGTAAATATTTTTAGTACATGAATTAGAAAAACCTTAGCTTATAGCTTTTGTTTCCCATATTTTATTTATTTCAAAATCTTAGAATTCCCCATGATTCAGTACTCTTTTTATTCCAAGTGTACTTGTAATGGAGTGGCACTTGAACTGGCGAAAAGCATATTTACCCTCTTGTTGCAGCCAAATCTGGGTAAATATTTGTGGCAATTATGCAAGCGGAAGTCGATACGGATACGGATACTTGTGGCTATATACACATGCCCTCCCCGGCTCGTTCCCGATTTTCCCAGACCGACACGTGCCGCAAATGCATGGCAACATAATTATCGCACGCTCGTGGGCGCGTGTTTGGAAAACATGGTTTCGGGGCGGGCGTTTTCCACTTGAGTTTTTCCGCTCCGCAGCAACAGCAACATCAACATCGTGCACTCTCGGCAGCCCTACAAATTGCGGATTGTTTCTATATAATAAGTGGGCGTGTCGCTGAAGCCCGATGACAGCAAGCAAGCAACAACAACATCGATAATGGCCACGCGTCTGGGGCGTCAAAAAGCCGCTGATTATATAGTAGACCTGCCTGTCGCCTAATGGTTACGTTGTCCTGGCTCTGCGCCTGTCCCTCATCGGGTTTTAAGCTCTTAATGGCCACTTGATGGTTAAGGTAACCCACTTATCTCTGGACTTGTTTGCCGCCTCAGCGCATCCTTTCAAGGATTTTTAAGGGGGCAGGATAACGTCCGATTAGATTAGCACACTCAAAGTAATGAGTGGCCACTCGAGCAGTTTCCACATAGATATCTCGTTGGTATGGAGAGTCCATCTAAGGCACACACGGATCGGTTTCTAAAAATGCTCGTTAATTAAAATTGATGCGAAACTAAAATTCGCCAAACCAAATTTGTAATCGAAAACCGCAGAAAAAAATAAGACAAGAGAATGTCATGCGGAAAATTCCATTAAAATTGCACGTCAAAAGGCAGGTGTGTTAGGACATAGCTCCTGCACTGGAAAATGGCAGTAAGGAAATTATTGAACACAACAAATCTTATATATTTTCATTACAATAACGTTTCCAGTCAGAATACTTAGATTATAATGTGTCAAAATTTGTATTTTATAGAACTTGTATATTTTCACATTATTAGTTGTTCCAAGTTATGCCTCATTCCAACTTTATTTCCATATATTTTCCTTTGTGTATCCTCTATATAGACTCGAAATCCTGGCATAGAAATTGCTAAAAGCCGTGCGATGCAAATTATTATTGGTTCGTCAAGCATACAAAAAATATTTCAAATTTGAGAACGTCCAACCAGATATCTGCGTGGAACTAGCATTGGACGACGAACGAGGGACTCGGGAGGCTGGCGGGGGGAGAACGAGATAAAAAATACTATGGAAAAAATGTTTTTTATCTGGCTAGGCATGTCAACGAACCGGCAGCCAAATGAATATGGAATGCCCTGAATGAGTGGCAGATTTCCTAAATAATTTGTGGGCGCACTCGGATGGCTTGATGCGGGGCAGAGCCAGCAGGCTGGAAGCTGGAGAGGGATGCGGTACCTGGAGCTGCTTTATCATCTTGTAACGTGTATCCATTTCGAGTCTATCAAAAAAACATTCAACTGGCGTCTGTCGTCAGGTCCTCCACAGAGTCACACACCCTTCGCCTCGTGAACCGGCGCTACATAAATCAAATCCATTTCCCGAGCACTGGTTTTGGCCAATTCTTTTACCATGGCCGCCGGCACGTATTACGGCATTTGTTGGCCTTTTTTTTTCACCTCGTCGGCTCACCCTGCTCTCTGATTTCCTCATTTTTTGCTCGTTTATTTTTTGTGGGCCAAGCTGTCAGCGAAAATGCTGAAAAATGGCAAAATACCATTGATGGAAAGTAAGCTGCTTGCTCGCCGAGCCAGAGCCAGAGCCAGAGCCAAAGCCGCCTCTTCGGACCGAAAAAAGCCACGAACATGAAGCCCAACCATGACGCATTGCAGTGCGCATCCAAAATCTAAGCAAGGCCCCTGGAAAAAAGTAAAAATTAGACGCGAGTTTCGGCTGGAAAAAATAGGAGGGAGCATTAACCAACTGGTCGGAGCGTGTCGCCTCACAATGTGCCAAAGTGAAAAGCTGTGTTGCCATTTTTTTCCCCCGTTCGCCATCTTCTCTGGGTGCCTTTTCCTGATTAATTGAGGAATGTGCCTTGCAGCCAGTTGACAGTCACGAAAACCCATTGAAATTAGTCGACAAAATTGGATAGCCAAAACTACCTGCGAGCTATATGCTAATTAAAGCTTATATACGGGGCGTATGCGTAATATCTCACACAGAGCATGAACTTAGGAGTTAGCTGCTTAGCATATAATTTATTCAATAGAATATCTTTCTTGGGAATTATAATGCACTTTCTAAGATGTAGTTTATATTCAGAGAAATTGGGAAAATTATTTGTGTATGTAAGCTTTAAGAAAATTAATTATAAGCTTATAGCTAAGGATCTTAGATACTCTGAACATTCTTTAATTAAGTAAATGATAGACCCTTAGTTAGGGTAAAAATAACAAGCATAAAACAATTGACTTAGCCGCAGTCATATCGGGGCTCTGGGAAAAATGAATTACCAAAGCGCAGGGCAAGAAAATGACAACAAAAGTGGGGCCAAAGGCAACGGGGCTGTTCCTTTCCTGTTTTTCTTTTTTTTTTATTTCTTTTGTCGTACCGAGCTTGCTATTTTTTATGCTCGGTACCCGGCTTTTTGCAGGGGCTTGTTGTGTGGCATTATGCGGCAACTGCATTGTTTATAGAGACAGCCTCCGGGCTATACCTGCCCGACAACTTTGTGCATTTTTTAATGGATTTCGTGGCGAACAAAGAGGCAGAACATGGCGCATTGAAGTGAAGAATTCGCACTCGCGGTCTTAAACGCATGCGGAGCCAACGGGGGGGGCTGTCCTGGAGTCGGGGGAGCTGGGGGCTGGGTGCTGTCAAGGCTGTTATTTGTTGGGCGAAATGTTGTTAGCAGGCAGGACTTCCGCCCCAACATCACCGCCTGTTGTCAATTTGGCCAAAGTGGTTTTTCAGTTGCTTTAGCGTGAAAAAAGGCGAACAATTCAGGACGGAGCGGTAGGTAGGTAGGAGGTAGGTATGGGCAGGACGCCTCGGTGCAGATCCTTTGGCAAATTGCACTTGTGCGGCGTTTTAATCACTTAGGCCAGAACGCCTACATTGGCCCTATCTAGGCGTCTCATTCTATTTACTTAATGACAGCGAAAAGTGGCAGCCGGCGACGCCTTGAGCATCCCACACGCCTCAGCGCCAAGCAGCAAGTGCTTCGCGCATTTGTCATCTCAGTCTCCTACACTCTTGATGATATCTGGCACTATACGGGTCACACAGGAAGAAATGTCCAGTACATTTGTTTTTTTTATTTAAAAATGAAGCGTAGTATACAATTTTATACTTTACTATTTATTTACTGTGCACTTGGAACAGTGGTCTTCCAGTAAATGTATTTGACAAACTTTTAAAAATCTTATTTAAAAAGAATTTTTTAGTGTCAAACTATTTCATAATTTTACTAAGGATGTTTCAATTCGGATATGTGCCGCGAAACTCCCAAAGATTTTATTCATCAAATACAATTAAAGATGAAAGCTGCCCCCCTCCGAAACATTGGTCCTTGGAGCCGGATTATTTATTTTCTAGCAGCCAGGTGACCAAAGTACTACTACAATTATAATATTATATATATAGAGTTTTAAACAAGATAATTTTTATTTTTTTTCACATATCAGTAAAGCGTTCTAGTTCAAAGGATAATTCAAATACAACTTATAGTTCTTAAACGACAAAAAGTGACCGATTTTGAGTGAGTAAATTATAATATAGTAGATTTCATATATCTCAAGTACTTTCCTTTTTGATTTTTCGATATATTGATATTCCCCTGTTTTCCCTGTGCACATCCTTCGTCCTTGCTCCCATTGAAGGTAGTTTCATTAGTCTAAAACGCCCGGTGCGTGCGAGTGTGTGTGTTCGCCAAGCTTTTGTTTAACGGATTTTTGCCTTTTCACAAAAATTTGCATTTGCCAGCGCCATTGAAGCGCGAACAATTGAACGGCTCCGGTCCCGAAAAATAAAAAAAAAAAAAAATGGGATAGGAAGGAAATGTCCTGGCCCAGCTGTTCTCTTTTGCTCTCGTGCCATTGTCCCTTTGTTTAAGCCGTGCGCCAAAAGGCGCGCAAATATCTTTTGATTTCTTTGCCCATTCTTTTGCCCCGAAAAAAAGACGCACACTTTTGATAGCTTTCGTTTATGAATATATCAGGCGGGGGCGAGGAGGCGAGTGGGCGTGGCGCTGCCTGTCATCAATCAAAAAGTGCGCAAAATCAAAATGTTACTGGCATGGTGGTGAAGAGCTGGATGAGAGTCTCCCGGCGCAGCAGCCAAATCAAATCCTTTGACTGCCTTTGTATTCTGATCCGAGGACGAGGGATAAATCCAAGGATTTCAGTCCAAAGAACCTTGAACGAGGCAGGTGGGAATGATCGATTGCTATCTGGGCTTACCAGGTTCTTTATATTATAAATATAGAAGATTTCTATATTTAAATATAAGGTTCTTGTTTACAAGTTCAAGTTACTGACATAGCTGGATTCGGTTTATCTATTACTCAGTGAGTTTAATTAAACATTCTGATATTGTTTTGTATTTTGAAGTTAAAGCTTGATAAATTAACCCTCCGAAATATTAATAATTTTAATTAAAATTATTATCTTGATACATACTTGAAATTTGTATATACTTTGTCATGACATAGTCCTGGCCTTTTTAACCCTATTACGACTGCTATCGATGAGCACCCCATTAGGAAATTTCTATTCCATGTACTTGGCTATCATCCAACCTTGGGCTATAAATCATTCAAAGACACTCAATGGACAAATACAAGTTAATTACTTTCCAATTTCGAGTGGAGTATCAGACAGGAGACCAAATGAATTAAATGCTACCCACCCATCCTTTTCCGACTAGACAGAAGCCAGGATAAGCACGAGCATTGGCAGTGCACTTTAAAATTAGATACATATTGAGAGGGGTTGAGGTTGAGGAGGTGCCCGGGAGACATTGGCAACCGCAGGAATTATATAAACCTTACACGTCACAGCGACATAAGTCAGCCTGCGGATGTGGCAGCATATGTCGCTAACTGCCGATTGGGGTGGCGCATCCATCCGGCGCACCCAATCTCTCCAACCACCAACAGACCGCCCACGCAATCAAATAATTCTGAATCATTACGTTTTTTACGAAGGGGTGGCTGCCGGGCCCTATTGAGACATTTAGCTCAACTGGATGTTCATTATAATCCACTCGGAGCTTCCTAGGCTGATGCACAGAAAGAAAATTAAATTTAAAAGCAAATAATATAACTCAAACTTCTCTTTAAATATTATTTTATGGTTACATCTAAATATTAAATTAATACGAGCAAAGAAGGATTGTTTTCTATAAAGTGAGACTCTCAAAGTTAAGGTTTTCTCTTACATATTTTTTAAATTAATTAAGAAAAAAAATTTAAAACTATACATACCATATTAAATAGTGAAAATTACTAAGCTTATACAATGTCCCTGCCTTGCTTTTTTCCTGTGTTATATCCTTTTCACTGGCCACTGCATATGGCACGTAAGTAAGTCGAGTTTTCCCCAAGGCCACCTGCCCCACACTCGCCCGCTGCTCTATTATTAAATGCACTTTTAATCTTGGGCTCCCCTCACCCCTCACCTCTCCCTCCCCTCCCCTCCCCTCCTGGCTGATGTTCGCTTTCAATGATTTTTCCATTTTGCACCCTCAAATGCGAACGATTATCACCCTTAAATGGTACTTTACACACACAAAGAATGCCAGGCATTGAATAGAATTGAACCGGTGCCCGCCGCCCCATCCCCCAGGAATCCTGGAATCAAGAATCAGTTGAGCTGCTTGCCAGGACTCGGAGAGATTGGTCCTGCACTAGAAACAAAGTATTCGAGGGGAACGGGAACGGGAACGGGTCCGGGTGAGAGTGTTCGAGGGTATGAGTGTGCTTTTATAGTCCTGCTGATATCACATGAAAAACATTGGTTTGGGACTGAAAGTCGAGTGTGTATATCCCTGGGATTAGTATGCGATGTTTGTTTAACTTTTCGTCGTGATTTCCCATTCCAGCGATCCGGGGAGAGCGGTGAAAAGCTGGTCAGGCAATAAGCGAGGAATTAGGAAAATGAGTGCGGGAAATGGCTTATTGTAATGAAAATTTAGAGCTCTGCTTAGATTGCAGCTAAGTTTACACTGAGGAAAGAACTGAATGATTTTTTATAATTTTATTCATGAAATTCTATAATTATAATTATTTTAAGAGCTTATTGAAAGCTAAAAGTATTACTTTATCTTTTGAAGAGGTAAGCAACGACGACTTAAAGCAAACTTTTAAAGTTCAGAAAAACTTTTTATATTTTTCTTAGAAAGTAATTTCAATAGGTGCTTGAAACTTTTGTGCTCTTTGCAATTAGTCCTCAGTTAGTTAGTTAGTCCAGCTTAATAATAGGGAGTTTTTTTTAGTGGCTGCCTTTCGGAGGACCTGCTACTCTCCTAATAGCCTGTCATCTTGCATTTGTCCTGATATGACAAAGTTCGGTGATGCCATTAAATGGCAAATTACTCAGTCGTTGTCTGGTGTCGATTAAATGAACTCAACCCAATCGGGCAACCCCAAAACAGAAGCGGCGACTTTCCCTTCGGTCGTTGTCCTGGACCTGGTCCTGGTTCTTTCCTTCCTCCGTAATTCAGTAACTCAAACACATCGCATCCCTGCCGAGCAGCAGGCACAATTACACGCCGCAGACCCTAAACAAGTTGGCATATATATAAAAATCCTGCCTGATGGCCGTACATAGATGGATGGCTTGGAATGGGATGAGATGAGAGGAAAAGCACTCCCTGCTGTACGGGGGCTCTTAAAGAGCACATAATTGGTCTGTAATCTATTTTTGACAGATTGAATTTCGCTTTTATCTTGATTTTGTTTTGACTGACTCGGTTGCTGTTGTTCCTGCTTTTTCCGTACTCCTAATTGGGTTGTATACCAGCAACCACCGCCCCAGACGAACCCAACCCAGTTGATTCCACTCCGATCCGAGCCATTTGCAGGTGGAGGGTGGCAAGGTTGCTGCTGCCGGTGGCTTTGACATGAAGATTCGCTAAATGGTTGCCAGCTTCTGTCCATAGTTTAATATGATAAGTGGGTTGCTTTTCTTGGGCCCGAGTATTCCGACGGCGCTTGGGGAATTGGTTTGGTTTTGGTTTTGTATTCTCCTCGGAGTCGGGTTCAAGGGTTCGTGTTCGAGCTCGAGTTGTGATTTGATTTTTGGGCTCGGGTCCGATTGGTTAAATGCCAATTTGGGCGCTGGAAAATTGGTAATTTAAAACCGCAAAGATTCCACCGGTCAGATAAGAAGTCGAGCCGAGACAGGTCGAGTCGAATCGAGTCGAGTGTTGGCATCCTTCCGGAATTATTCATGACACAGTTCAAGTGTTTTGCATTTCTGGTAATAAATTACATTGAATTGCCAGCGCCTCCAGGGACTTGCTCGAGAACTTTTTATAATTTGGTGGTGCAGAAATGAAGGCAGATAGGAAAAGTTATGAAAAGATTTGGCACGGATAATCTTCAATTTCACACCTGAAGGCGCCAGAGTTGAAGTTGTTGCTTTTTATTTGAGTATTTTGATGATACAGAATTAGGAAAATATATATAATCCTCACATAAATCACATCAAATATCTAAATGCACAATATTTTGAGAAAATAAATAATAATAAGCTTATAAAGATCTTTAATGATGTTTTAAGAGCTTTTTATGGAAACTGGAGTGACTAAAAATATATATCAGGAAATATTAGCTAATAATTTTTAAAATATTTATTTATGTTAGCTTGAATTCAGTTCGATAGTTGGATTTATTTCAATCCAAAGAAATTGAGTTTCAAGTCTTTTGTTATATTATTTTAGCTCTTAGAAGTTTGCTTATACATAAGGTACTGTTTCGTCCTGTCTTAAGGAGTTTCTTTAGAAAGCTTTGACTTTGATTAAGCTCGAATTTCATGGAAATGTTTCCAAGTATTTGTCAGTCTAAGAATAAAAAACTAAACAATATGAGACTGTTATTGTGTAATTACACCCTTCATGCAACTCATTTGGCGGACCGCCTCCCAACCCTTGCCAAAGTCAATTCGGGGAAAAGCGTAGCCTGTAATTTTCACACCATTTCCACCGCGCCCCCTCTCGTTATTCATTTGCAATTCGGTTCATTCAATTCACAACTGAAATGGGCGGCAACCGAACGTGTGCTTGCGGCAGTTTCCTATAAATATGTTATTCTTTCAGCGATTATTCCTGGAGTGGGCTCGCTGTGGGATGGCCATTACAGGCCGCTGCCATGATACCCACTTGCCGGCAGACCAGTGGCAGTAGCGAAAGGATCAGCAGCAGGAGCAGGAGCAGGAGCAACTCGACCAGATTGGAAGCGTCAACAAATAGTAACAACAAGCGAACGAAACGAACCAAAGGCAAACTTTGTTCAGTTTTTTCTTGCAATTAAAATGATTTTGTTCACATAACACCCGGTGAGTGTGCGATTGGGGGGTGTAATTTAAATTGTAATGAACCCCTTCCCCTGGCTGTCAAGGCAACAGAGAACGAGTTGCAGGAAGGTAAATTACAGAGAGAAGTTACTGCCGAAATGACCGCTCTGGTTAACGAAAATGTTCAATAGTCAAACATTTCTGTGAATTATTTGACAGCCTTGACCAAAGAGTATCAATAACATTATTAAATAAAAATAAGAATTATAGATTTTGTCCTCAATGTTGTGACAAATTTTTGGTGTGATTTATTGGCTAAATAGTATCAATAACATTATTAAATAATTACAAGAATCACAGATTTCGTCTTCAATGATGTGACTAATTTTTTAAGCAGAAAACAGTTGTCAATGGTATAAAATTAATCATACCATAAATAGTCTTCAATGTTTTTCGAATCTTAGTTTTTCTATTTCTATTTAAATATTTTGATTGATATTGTCTTGTTTAAAATAAAGCGATTAAAGTGAAATAGTTTGTGGAGATAATACCTATTAAACAAATGTATAATAAGAACTAATAAATTAATAAACAATTTATCATAAATACTAATAAAAAATTAAATGTTTGATAAACCAGTGACTTATATACATATTTTTCTTTTCTTGTTTTCTTTTTATCTACAGAGGTTTTGCTGCTAGAAGAATTTTTAAAGCTGATTTATCTCATGTCATAGGCCTTAAAAACTATATTGTTTCTCATACATTTAAACGCCAGAACTTTGGGCCCTTGGGAAGTATACTCTTTATTTAATGAACAAACTAAGTATAATATTTTTGTAAGTGTAGCGCAGTGGTTATCCTGCGGGGCCTAGCTAGGCACTAATTTGGCCGCAGGCGGACTGATGTTAAATAGCACAGCGGCCCGGCGACAATAATAACAGCGGGAGCGATGGCAGCAGAGGGCCAGAGGTGAGATTTGAAAAGCGTTTTGCAACCATTTACACTCTGTATCCTGGGCACATCCGCTGGACGGGGCCAAGGATGTAGCTGCACTCGCTGATCCCGATCCGTCATTGTTGACTTCCTGTTACGCAATGCACCGAGCTCGCAATTGTCACGGCCTACAACATAATTTGTAGGTACACACTACGGTTGAGGGGACGAGGCCAGGACACAATGCCAGGGCATCGAATAACCAAACAGCGCAGTAAGGATTTTATTGTTATTCAATTGGATTCGAATTTGGGAATTCGTCCTGCGAGCGAGCGAGCGAGTGAATGTTTGCCGGTGTGTGACAGTTGACGCCTCGCAAACAGGCGGCTTCCGGTGGCCTCCGTGGGTAAATAGCGTAAATAGGACCTGAAATTCGATCGTCGAAATGCACATAATTAGCCAGCGACTTGCCGGGCTTGCACTTTTCAACTCGATTTAGACGACAGTCGGCGCTCGGGTGAAATCCGAGGTCGCCGGGAATGGGAGACATTGTTTGTGTGTTATTGCATTAATTTACAACAATATGGCGCGTAATGAGATGGAATTTGATTATGCCATTGTCGCCGCGATTCGGCATTGCAACTGGAGCCTAATGCCATTTCAAACCATTTCGGTAAGTGCCTGTGTGTCGTAATTACCAGTTAAACGGCTTAGGCTCCTCTTGCAGCGGCTGGGAAATTGCGCAGGAAGAAGAAATTATTGAAACTATTTAATAATTAAAAATTATAGTAAGTGAACAGTGTTTAAAAGATATATTTTAGGAATTATTATTATTAATTAAGGATTATTGTGACAGAAAAGTCTTTACAAAATATATTTTAGGAGACTATTTAAGAGGTAAGAATTATTGTAACATAAAAATCTTTACGAGATATATTTTAGGAAACTATTTTATAGTTAAGAATTAATGTGATAGAAAAGTCTTTAGAAGTCTTTTAGGAAACTAAAGTGAGTAAAAAGTTTTTATAAGATATATTTTGGAAAACTATTTAAAAAATAAGAATTGTGACAAAAAGGCTTCACAGGATATATTTTAGGACGGTTTTAGTTGAATTTAAACTAATATTAAAAAACTTTGTCAAACGGGTAAGAAACAACCGCAATACATTGTTGAAAAATATATTAAAATGTGTATTTTTTTAATTTTTACATATCTTCTTTTGAAGTTTTTGTAAATCCCATGAATATTTATACACAATTACATTTTCTATGCCATCTATCTTTATAAACTCATCATAAATCATAACAGACAGTTACTTATTCAATTAATTTGAGTCATTTCGAGTGTGCTACATTAAAACAAAATAATAATGTTGACCATTTAGAAATGATAAACCTTTTTTTTGTCCAATGTCTGCCATTGAGGGCCATAAAACATCCGCAGCTACACAACTGTCAGTTGATTAAAGCACCTAAATCGCAAATAAAAGCGGCAGTACAATAAAAAAGACGCAACGCTGATGAGCCTATTATAGTGACAGCAATTGCAGGACATTATGGGAGGGAAGAAAGGAAGTCAACATCACCCCCTCGACAACCCTCTGGCAGGGACAACGCTACGCACTAAAACAAACAAAACACAAAACACACTCTCGCACACAACTGCTAAAAAATAAAGTCCATAAAAAACCAGAAACATCGCGTTGAGCAAATATTGCCCACATTTGCGGCGGCTGACCAGCGGCCGTAACGACAGGAACAAGGATAATGCGAGGACACTGGCAACACAGCAGCAACCACAACAGCAGGCGCCGGCGAATGGGAAATAAAATAAATGTGCTAAATGGATAATAAAGTACAAAGAGCGACAGGCATAATGTCGAAACTGACACTCCAAGGCGAACGGAAAAAAGCGAACCACAAAAATGGCAATCCTTGTGGGTTCTGTATGTGTGTTTAAGTGTATCATTTTTTTTTTGCGAGTCCTTTTTTTAAGCGTAATTTAACTGTTGTGGCCATTGTACTTAATTGAACTGTCAACAAAAATATATAGACATAATGGCCAGTGAGGCAGAAAGCATTGCGTTCGAAATCAGGGGAAAACACGCGCTGACCAATTTTTATTTTAGTATATTCCTAGAGCTGTAAAAATGTATTATTCTTTGCATTTCTTTGACTATAAATATATTTAAGCATATAGAAAATAAACCTTTTTTGGAGCAGATTTTAAAATCAAAACTGATATTCCTGAGAGTTGCTTAGTAATTATTGTATAATCAAAAGAAACCCTTGTTAGGAGATCCTCTTATATTACACTTTTTTTTATGAAATGTTGAGCTGTTTTGCAAAATAGTTGTTGAAATTCGATGTTATTAGATATAATAAACTATTCTCTTATGAAACAAATTAAAAAGCTGAACACGAGTACGCCTTATTGTGACTTACTTGAATTCTACTGTGAACTACTTGTTAAGATAGAAGTTTGCCACTATATTGTACATAACGCCCATTTTTGATCCATTAAATAACTTTAAATTTACTTAAATATAAATAGTTTTATTTACCTCAAATCTCATATATCTCTCATAAATTTCTCACTGTGCATAACTGACACAGATAGTGGGTAAACTTTGCGCTAAGCTGCGCCACTTCAGGCCCAAAAAGGCTGCAATTAAAATAAGTACCCGCCGCTTGGCTTTCCCAACTGCTGCACAGCCAAGCCATAATGCTGCATAACCCAGGGCCAAAAAAAAAAGTTGCCAAAACGCTTCCATATATTCACAATATATATATATCTGTATACTGTATGAAAGTAAATTCTATGTGGTATATAAGCACATTGTGTTCGCAAGCTAATTAAGAAATTACTGCAGGCAAAACAGCGTCTGCCAAAAGCGCCAAAAAGCAGCCCCTGCTGAAAACCATCCCAGGACTCTCCAAATTGGGCAGACCCGACCCCCATTTTGGGCGCTATTTGCTGAAAACCACTTCACATATGAGAACGGCAAATGAAATTAACAAAAAGACCGAAAAAAGTTTCGAAACGAGAGGGAAGAGTAAGCCAATGGAAAATCAGTTAAGTAAAGCCGAATAAGCTATGATCTGGTTAAGACTGTACTTAGAAAAATATAACTTATTATTTGTTATATATTTATTTATTTGTAAGTAGAATGATATATATATTATATACTATATAAATAGATCAAAGTTAATCCATAATATATTCTGAAAAAGAGTTAAAAAGCTTTATTTTCAAGAGAACTGCAACGTAATGGTAACCTAATAATTTCAAATACTTTAGAAAAACTGTCTAAAGCCCCGTCAAACTGAACTAAATTAAGTTTTACCAATTTTTTAAATCTTAAACATTTTATTTTCAGTTTCTTAAACATTATATGTTAATATACTTACGTAGCTGAAAGCCTCACAGACAGACCTACCACCTCCCATTATTAGTTTTGCAAACTTCACTTCCATTTATCAAAATTAACTAAATATTTAGAGTTTTAAGCATTTTTACTACCAAAACCAATAGGCTCTCCAGCTAACTGAAAACTGAAAGAAGGCGATCTCATAATCCAGCTCTCCCACTCACACACAACGACTCCCCAAATCCGCCCAAACAATTCACTTTACATATGAGCAAATGTGGCCAAAAAAAAACCAAAAAAGGAAAAAAATTGAGGATAGAAGGAATATAATGGGAGCCAAGCTGCATTCACAAAAATCAAGAGGCAAAAAGCCAAAAGCAACCAACGAAAGTGCTCGTTGTCTGCCGAAACCTGCGGAGGACCAAGTCTGGGGCAGGCAATTTTTATAATTTCGCTACAATTTTGAGGCATTTTATGAAATGAATTGAAATATTTTTTCGCTCTGCTCTTTTTTCGGGCACATTTCCTCCTTCGGCGAAGAAGAAAAGCCATCATCAAATCCATTCATGCGCTTAAATAAAATGCTCAAGCACTTGACTGCATCCATACAAAAATGTTGCGGAGAGCATCCCAAGGACGAAGGACTGGTGGAGCGCCGAATAAAAGGTTGCCTAATTTGTTCAGTTGGCTTTGGACAAAAAGTGCTGAAAACATTGGGCAAAAATTCGAAGGCTGAACCCCTTTTTTTGCTTTCAACAATGCTTATCTCTGTCATTGTGGGGAAAAATCCCATTTTGGGGACGAAAATGGAAGGAACTTAACAATTGTTGGCCAGCCTAATTCTTGAGATCCGATTTCGAATTGATTACAAGACTCTTTTCAGCAGTAAGAGGCAATCCTTAAATCCAGCCTTCGATGAGCGATTAATTAACAGAACGAAATCCAAGCCAATAAACAAACGATTTGCGGCAAACAAGCGCATCAAACAGGCGTAAATATATATATCTGTATAAATACACATAGTACATTTATTCGTACAATAAAAACAAATCGATTTTAACGCCCGCCATTTATGCGCAGTCGTGTGAACTGCAACACTCCACACAATCGCCTATAATTATGCCTCTATATGTACATACAGAGCCAGATATATATCCTGAATCACAGTTATGCCTGCCTGCGTTTGGTAATTCAAACTTGCCGCCGATGCCGCCGCTTGTTAGGCATGGCGAAAAAAGCATTTTATGCATTTTTATTGCCATTTATTTGCGGCGCGCACAATTCGCAATTTATTTTGCAATTTAACACGCGATGCGATGCGAGGAGCAGAACGAAATACGAGGCGGCCCAAAGGACCCAAAGCGCCGGCAGGAAATGGAGGCTCGACGCGACTAAATTGCAACAAACTGCACAATAAATGGCAACTTAAAACGCCTGCGATGCAAATAAAAACAAAAAGCGCCAACATGCATTGCAGCAATTGTGGCAAGAGCTGTTGCAGAGGCATTGTTATTGTCTGTGTACGGCTATTATGTACAAATACACCGGGAAAAACGAACTATAATAAAGAATTTTCAAATGTCATATGTCCCAACGTCACCAGTTTATCAAAGTTATTTCTCTGAGTAAGTTTCTTAATTGAACATCAACCTTAAATGGCTTTTAAGCAAATAAAACCCATATTTTAAGTAAGACAAACTTTGTAAATAATATCTTTACGAATGCCTTGTCACAGTTTAAAATTATTTTTCTCACTGTACGAATCCAACCGCGTTTATTTGCGTTGGCAATTAAACGTAAATAAGCGCTTGCCATCGCTTTCAGGCAAAATGGCCGGGATATATCCGTGGAAAAACATTTATTTCAAATGCCAACAAATTGCCACACAACGCCAGGATGCAATCACAGACAGAAGGATGAGTCCTGGGCAAAAATTCGATGCAGAGACAATTTATTTTGTGGACAGATGCTTGAAAAGGTCGACTGGGCTTACAAAGAGTTGTGATTTTAAATTGAGAGAGCAGCATTTGTATAAAATGGATGCGAAAGAGAATAGATTCTAAGCCAGGATCTCCGGAAAAGTATTTATTATTTACTATTTTATAAGTATACCAAAGCCGCTTCATTTAAAAGGTTTTACTTAATTAATTAGCTCTTTAAAGACTTTTAGAATTAAGATATAAATACTTACATTCAGCAAACAAAATACCCAAAGGAAAAACAATCAAAGAGTTTATATTTTTATCTATATGTTTATATAATTTATTAATACTTTTTATATGTATAATTTGTTATTTGTTTATTTATAAGCATTTCATGTCTGTGAACGGGTGTGTGTGTCTATGTACGTTGTGAGTTGGTTTTGGTTTCTGTTGAAGTTTGGATTATGTTAACATTCGATTAAAATAATAAATAATTTAACTAATTATTTGGTAATTGCTTGACACACGCATAGCCCTTACGATTAGCTCTTAACTCTAAACATTCATTGCCAGTTTCCCCAGATTTTCCCAGGCTGTGTTGGCTTAGCATATATCGAACTTAACTTACACTTGACCAGCAATTTAATTTTATTCCAAAAGCCAAACAAAAATGGTATGAAAAATTATGCACCCCACACTATATAGTTCTTAGGGTTTATGTACATGGAGAGGGATATAGATTTTTTGAAAGCCTAAACTTATTGAGCAAGAGACATTGACATTTACAAGGAGCTGAGTTTGGTTAGTATTTACAAGGGTTAATAGGAACAAACTATCGAAAACTTGAAACCAATTTATGTGGCCCCAAAGCAGAGTGACTTCCTGGCTGAAAAACAATCTTGACTTCAGCCTAAATCTATCTCCGCTTGGCCAGTTGGTTGAATTTGGTTCAGTAGACCTTTTGGTTGTTGGATTTATCCACGGCAGCGGTGACCTCCATGTGCTGACTGGAGTTCTCTTTGCTTTCCAGGCAAAGGCCGTTCTTGGCCTGCGAGGGCGTGGCCGATGGGACTGGCGATCCGGATTCCTGCTCCTCGTCCGCCTCCACATCGATGGCGGCATCGTCCTCGTCGTCGAGATGGCTTCGCTCTAGTTCCTCATCAGAGTCCTGGAGCTCTTGCTCTCGCTCTCTGTCCCGCTCCCGGAGATCCCGCTGCGGCAGGTGCAGGGACGGTGGTCCCGTCGAATGCGACAGCGGGGTGGGCGGCTTCAGCAGCGACATGGGCGCCGCCAGGCACCCCACGCCCTATACCAGCGACGAGAGCGGCGGTCGCGGTGGGCTGGTGTTGCGTGCCGCAGCCGCCGCATAGTACTGCATCGGATGGTGGTGCGGCGGCGGTGGCGGCACAAATCCGGCCGTGGTCCCGTCATGGTACAACACAGGCACCCGCACCAATCGCTGGGCCGCATGCGCCATGTTGGCCATGTTGGCAGCCTCCAGTTCGGCGGCCAGCTGTCGCTTCCACTTGTTCCGGCGGTTCTGGAACCAGATCTTAACCTGCGTCTCGGTCAAGCGCAGCGATGCTGCCAGGCCCGCACGCTCCGAGGAGCTGAGGTAGCGCTTCAGATCGAAGGTGGACTCCAGCTGGAACACCTGAGCCCGCGAGAACACCGTGCGGGTCTTCTTCTTCCTCTTCGACCCATTGCCGTCGCCGTGCGGCGAGGAGCTGTCCGAGGGCCCGTCGGTGCCGTCATCCTCCTCAATGATCTCCTCGCCCTCCTCGTCCGACTCGTTGGAGCTGCCGGGCAGCAAGTATCCGCCATGTGAGCCGGCCAGGTGCGGATGCGAGTGCGGATGATGGGCGCTGCCGCCGCCGCTGCTGCTGCTGCTGGTGGGCGTGGTGGGCTGGTGTGGATGCTGTTGCTGCTGTGGATGCTGTTGCTGCTGCTGCTGCTGCTGTCCTGGCTGCTGCTGCTGCTGCTGTTGCTGCTGCTGGTGGTGGGGATGGTACAGGGGATGCAGGGGGTGGTGCGAGGGCGACTTGCTGGCCTGGCTGGCGTTGTTGTTGTTGGCAGTGCTGCTAATGTTGTTGTTGTTGTTGTTGTTGGGACTCATGGAAGTGGGCGACGGCGGATTCTCCGTTGTGTTCGTCGAGGAACTGTCTGCAAAGCGAGAGAGATGGCGAGAAAGAGAGGAATTAGAGAGGGAGAAACTCGGCAAGAGAGAGAGCCTCAAAATTGTATTAGTTGATTTGTCAGTCTAAGTGGGTGGTTGCTTCTGGGGCGAGGGTGGTTCCTTCTGGGGGTTGCTGCCCCAAGTACATACATACAGACATATATCTGTGCAGATTTAAGCTGCAACACTTAACCTCACACTTGTCGCCGCAGCGTTTTTATCTTTTCCACAGTTTTTGCTGTTGTTGTGTCATTTGCGATTGCTCTGCCTGCCCCTTACAGCGCAGACGCCGAGAGTATTTTGTTCCGTAACATATATACACACACAGATATATATATATATAGTATAGAGTATAGCCATGCCGTGTGGGTGGATCTGTCTGTCTGCGCGTTAAATTACCATTTAAAATGGCTGTCAGTCAGCTTGGCCGATTTTCTTTTTATCGAAGCTTTTAGTTTTGATCTCATTTGAAAAGTTTAAATTGCCGTAATTTGCCTTGGATGGATTTGAGCCGGCTGAAAATTAATTTTTTAAGCTCTTAATAGCCACCCGCCCCCCCAAACTCCCGAGTTCATCCATCCGCCAGAATTGACTGCTGATGGAGTTGAAGCTAGAGCAGGTGAGGAACTTAAGGCCAATTTACATGAACAAATGCAATTGCAACGACTCTTAATGCCCAAAGGGGCCAATTAAGTGGGGCTTAAGCGGGCAGTTGCAGTGGCAGTTGCAGTTGCAGTTGCACCTGCACTCTCCTCTGACTGAAGCGTGTCAAACGCTTTGTCCGTAACTCGATACTCGATTACAAATTGCAATTAATTGCAAATGGCGATTAAAGCAGCCGTCTCACTGGCTTCCTCCACGTGCAACTGTGTGCGCTCTTAAGACATTTGCATAGGCTGCTTTCGGGGGGCGAAATTCTTTGAGGCATTAGTCGTCGCCGTTGACTAAACAAATTAACTAACTGCAAATCCACTGCAGCACAATGCCCGACCACTGACAGAAATCTAAATCTAAGTTTAATCTTTTTGGAGAATAAGAAATTATGGGAAAAGACTTTGTCTTGGAATATTTTTCCCTGCAAATAATTACGATTTGAATTTACTTATTTACAAGGAAAAATATTCCATGACAAAGTCGATCCAGGAAATTCTCTCTTTATGAAAATCTACTCTACTCCTTACATTTTGACAGTGATTAATGTTTACTTCATAGAAATAAAGCTAAACTATTCCTTAAAATATGTATAAAGGCTACAGATACATATATCAACTCGATCGCATGATACCTCATTTTCAAGGCAAATCTACAACTCTTTCCAGGAAACATCTTATACAAAACTGAACAAATTAAACAGCTAAATATAACCCAAAATAACTAAACAATACTCTAAAGTTTAAATGTCCCTATTTCGTCCAGTGAACAGTGAGGAATGTGCCTGACACATCGCATTCCTCGACTAAATTAAAAGGCGGATGAAACGAATGCTAAGCCGCTGTGGCATGTGTTCAGCACACAGTTCAGTTCAATTCAGTTCCGTTTAGTTAGTTAGTGGCTTGTCTTAATTTTAGAGGCGATGAAGGGAGGGGACAACTCCGCTGGCTATTTTTAATAGACTTAGACTTACCATGAGTGGGACTGTGGAAGGGCAGCCGCTGGGGGGCCCAGGGCCATCCGGGCGGACACAGGGCGGCGTAGCGACCCGCCAGTGCTCCCCACTGCGAGATGAAGCCGAGTCTGCAAGGAAAGAAAAGCGAAAGTATTGGTTAATATCGCCATCAATTATGCATCCTAACGATTGCCACGCAAAATCAAGACCTGAAAAAAAGTCTCCGAGATGCGGGCCGAACTTAAGAGGCCATTAGGCATTTACCATTTCGCCGGCGGCCAAAAGTTGTTCCAGCTAAGAAAGTTCAAGCATCAAAGTTCGGTCGGAGGGGGGCAGAGGAGGCAGCAAAATCAAGGAGGCTAGCGACCCTTAACAACCCCATAACTGACAACAGCTGTTAAGAATTTCGGCCCACTCAACCCTCAGTTCGAAGAATGTATATATCATGCACAGGAGGAAAAGTAAGAGACTCACGATATCTTAAGTAAAATATTATGTTTACTTTTATTAGGATAAAGTGTGTTTTTCTACCTAAGGATTCCCTAAAACACACAAATATATAAGCTTATAAATTTATAAAGCTATGAAAATTATATAATTCTAATATAGTATATTTTAAAACTCATATTTAAGTATTCCACAAATGTTTAAGGAACATATATTATAATATTTTTAGTTGGGATTTTATATTTGCCATATTATTTTAAGATTACCTTCCCCTCTTAAGTACTTTCTTTTCAGTGCACAAGTATATATACAAGTGAGTGTGTGTAACCTTGTTAACTTGCTGGCTTAAAAGCATCTTTATAAATACATTTTATTTATTTATGCTGGCAAGACGAAACACTTTTCGTTATAATGTGTTCTATATATTCGCATCAAGGGAACTTCTACGGGGGTGGGTTTGTTTTTTTTTGGGTTTTCTCAGCCTGTGTCTGCCCTTCTATTTTTGGGGCCATGTCAAAACAGACGGAATGTAATTGGCCAAAGTTGCTTTTGTCTCTCGACTGTGATTGATTCATTGGTTTTTTATTTGCTGCCTTTTAAGCTTCCCACGCACCCACTGAACTTTGGTGTTAAATGTAAGCCGAACGAAATGCAATTCTCACCGTTCTAAAATGCCAAGCCACATGTATATGTACATATATGTAGCACTATATCTACCCCTTGAGCTCGTTTTCGCATTCCCCTTTTAACGGACTGTTGGGCTAAGCTCGCGGCCAAAACCCGGCTCCGTTTAAGCCCCCCTTTTTTAGCATTGCCGCAAACTTTGACCGCTCGGGTCAGCGACTGTGATTTCTTTTCGAGGGTGCAAGTGCAGCAACTGCAACTGCAACCCAAGCCCACTCAGAGACAGACAGAGACAGAGGCAGGGAGTGTGTGTGCCGGTGTGTGACATTAACATTTAGTTGACCTCTTTCGCTGCGGCCAAGGGTGCCGTCGGTGCAGGTGTGGAAATCAATAGCCAGGTGGGCTCTCGTCCATTGAGCCTCTCTCTCTTTCTCTCTCGAGTCGCTCTACCCGGCAGTAATGATTTTCAATTAAGTTTACCGGCAAGCCAAGCATGGACTCGGGAAATTATGAGGACTCTTCAGGGGCTTCCCCAAGTTGGCAGCTCAAATCACTTCTAATGGGCTTCATGTTTACAGCGTCAATTGAGAGAAAGCCGCTTTGGCTTTCGGCTAGTTTCGAGGCAGCCCGAAGCCAGACCCCAAACAGCCGCAGAAAGACCAAAATGGGAGGAACTCTGATCGGGTTACTAGTGCACATTGAGGAAACAGGGCCTCGAAAGGGGATTTTCAAGTTGAGTAATTGAGAAAACCAAAAAGGAATCTCTAGTGGTTTTACTTTAAATTTGATACAAAAGGAGAACAAGATTATATTGCATACTTTTGGGCAGCCTCCTGAGTGATTTCAAATCGCTAGAAACTTTTAAAATCTTAATGAAGATAATCCGCAGAAAAGAGGATAGAATTTCAGAATTTAATAAAATTGAATAGGTTTAAAAACTAAGCTACATCTTTTCCATAAAATTCAACATTTTTCCAAGACAGTTTTTTGAAATTAATGTTACAATTTAAATACTTAAGCATAGCAAATCTAGTACTTAAAGTTTACTTACAGCTCCTCCTTATCAATCATCTTAAATGTCCCTTCTCCCCCGAAGCTAAAATTTAAAAAGAAAACAAAAGAAATTACCCCAATTACTGGGCTAATTTTTATAAACATCCTTCGTCGACATGAAAAATGAAAACAAAAGCTTGTAGCTATTTGCTCGACTAATTACGCAAATCAGGACCTCGACTGGGGCTAATGAAATAAATACAAAATAAATCTGCCCTCGGCCGACCGCAGAAGGCTGGGTATTCATTTCCATTTCCATTGGTGTCATCCTGCGGCGGAAGTGGACGGCCATGTTTTTAGAAGTGGGTGCGGTGCGGTGCGCCAGTCCCATTTAGAAGGCTCCAAATCATCCCCCCCGGCTGTCAAATGTGGTGGATGATGGCGATGAGGCTGATGAGGGATGCAGTTGCTGTTATTTAGCTCTTAATGAATTGTTTGCGGGTCTCGCTCTGGGCACCCATCATAACTCCCCGTCTTTGGGAGCCCCTTTGTCCGAGGGATAAAAGTGTGCTATGCAATTGAGTTGTTTAACATGGCGTTCAACATTGGTTTTTCCTTGGCTCCCTTTCCCCCAATCTCGGTTTTCCCTGGGTTTTTGTCAAGTCTTGGCTTTGATGTCCCCGGGCATTCATTGTGTCGAGGAGATCTAAGCAAAGTTCAAACAAATGTGCGGACTGACTGACTGTCTGACGAATGGCTCCGGCTGGGGTTAAGTTTAGTAAATTGCGGCAATGATCGGAATTAAGCAATTGAAAAAGTATTACCCGCACATTGTCGCATTAATGGAATTGATTTAAATAAATAAATTTAAATGGGAGAGCAGGGGCATTGGTGAACCCAAAAACCGCTTAGGAATCGCTCATGCATAAAAGATTTGCACACTCTAATTGGCCCTTCCAGTCCGTGCGGGACTCTCCCCTTCCATACGAGAGCCCGGGAATTATTACTTTACATTGTTGACATTTAGCGGGTTGCGGGTTTTCCGAGCGGTACTCGACCTGGCCGCAAAAGTAGGCAAAATATTGAACACTCGAATGGGCAGCAGCAGCGAACTTTGCTTTGTCACTAAACGGGATTATAACCAATATTGCCGTGCCTGGGGAGCGGCTTAGGCCATATCCCACAGTCCTGAGGATGAGTCTGAACAAAAACAGAACCAAAAATGGTGACATTTGTAAAGAGGATAATATTAGTTTTCGGTTTCTACTTCTTAGCTACAGAGTAAACTCTTTGTTGCAATATTTCGACCAACGCCATGGGAAGCCCCGCCAAATGACACGCGACCCGCGAGGACAGAGAAAAAAGGGAAAGTCAAGCCGCAGACTCAGAGATATAAACCACAGATCGGATGCATCTGATGGTCCGCGAAATATGTTTTGATTAAATGGACAGCCATAGAAATTCCCGTCGCACCATCGCGATAAGGAATCAAAGGCATTTCACCACTAAACGCTAATCCCCTCAGCACAGGAATCAGATAGAAATGGAGATAAATCTATATATATATATGGGATTTGTTAAGTACTCGAGCGATTGCGATTGCAATTGGATTGTAATTACTTTTCATTGTGTGTGCGAGTGTGTGTGTAATTATAATGTCATCGTCTGCTTTTTGCGTCATCCTGGGAGACGAGAACAAAGCCCCGGCAGGACGAAGCAGGCACCCTTTCCGTTCGCCGTTCCATTGTTTCGCGTCCACTCACAAGCATATCGAGTTACACCTCCCAAATGCTTTTTTCCTGCCCTCCACTTTCCTTTCCAGCTCCTGGAATCGTAATTAAGTAAACGCAATTGCAGGAGCCGGAGGAGAAGGAGAAAGCCTCAGCCACGGCGACTAATTAAAAACGCAAGCGCAACTGTCAAAACAAGCTGAGTTCGCCAGCGAAAGTCTGCTCAGCATGCTCATCATGCTCAAAGCCTTAAACGATCACTCAGCAATATTTATACATATATAGGTATAACCCTGGCATTAATCATTCCGTTTGATGATCGAGTGATAAACCCGTCACATAGGCAGCCACACGTCAGCTGGGCAAGCGCCAAGCCGCAGGAGGCGACACTTTGGCCAGGACGAGAACGGCAACGAAAACGAGAACGAGGGCGAGTCCTTTAATTGGGGTAACCGTAGGAGAGGAGAGGAGCGACAGTGGCGACCCTTGGCCAACCTGACTGACTGACTGACTAACTTCCCTTATCGCCACGATCAGCGGCGCGGGCACGCGTAAATGAAATGAAAATGATCATTATTAAAAAAAGAAACGTCAGACTAAAGCGTCTGGGGGAGTCCCCTCTCATAAAATAAAAGTGCAACGTATAAATTCTCTGCGTTTTTTTTTTTTTTTGTTGTATTAATTCAACACATGCGTTAATCGACCCGACTCGAAATTCGATCTCTCATTTGGTATGCAACATTCTGAAAGCCGGCTAAGTGGGGTTAAAATGCCAACTTGTATCGTATTAAATGCCCCAAAAAAGTAAAGACACTGAGAAAACTGAATAAATTAAGCAGCAAACAAAGTTATAGAACAGTAATTCATTAGTTCTACTAAGTAAATGCTTGAAATTCAGGTATTTAACCAATTTAAACTTTTATTTATTGGATAGGAATTAAAGAGGATTTAAAATAAATGATAAATACTTTTTTAACCCAAATATTTTTCAAGTTTTATTAAGGGTTTTCAAGTCTAAACTTTCTAATGGATTCAAGATATACAAACTCCAGCATGTGGTTACTATTTTATAGATGACTTTAATATATTCCTTTTGTTATAGTTCCCTAACCTTAGTTCTAAGTTTTTTCCCAGTGCCCACTTTTTTTTATCAATAAGTTGCAGTTGCAGAAACAAACAGCTGTAGAACGACTCCTGTTTTGTGGATCCTTTTTGAGGGTCTGAGGGTTCATTCATCGGACTGCCTACGCTTTGCATACGATACTGGAGCATTGTCAGTCCGTCAATCAGTCAGTTGGATTCATTCATAAATATATGCATATGTATAGGTAAGGCCGCCTGCATTAAATTTCAACTGGCAAATGTTGCGTAATTCGATATGCTGACCAAATTGTAACCCTGACTGGTCAGACATATTTATCCATAAATTCGGGGTCAACTAATGTCCGATGCAAGTAAAAACGGTTGCACTTTAGTTTTATCTGCCAGGAATCGCTGAGATCTCCCAAGGACAATGGACTGGTACTTTAGCCATTTGCATCTTCACCCACTTAATGTCTCGTGTAACGTTTGCCCAACAATTTTCGGCCTTATCGACCATCTTTCGGCTACTTGCCCCGTCCCTCCTCGCCCTCTTCTTTTTGTGTGTCTTTCCTGCGAAGAGATTTGTGTCACCTTCCTTTGTCCTCCCCTAGGACGATTATATAAAATTGGCCCAACCCGAGGACGAACAAGTGGAATTGCAGTCTCCTTTGAGGGAAGGCTTGACTTTTTGGTTTCAGCTTGCCGGAGAATGTCCTAATCTGGGTCGCCTACACTGAGCTAAAGTGGATCTCGAAACATATTTGCAAACCGATATATTGAAAACATATCTCAAGGTATATCTCGTGTGCGTAGACTACTTCAAATTTCATTTTTGAAACCTGATATGAAGTATGTATTTAAAATAGAATTGGGATCGTTGTTTTCTATCTTCTTTTTTGAGATTTTGAGAAGACGAATTATTTGAGATTTTAAAATGACACAAGGTAAATAATTTTATTAAATTATAAAGCCAAATTTGAGCACTTAAAAACACTTAATGGAACTAACATCGATAACACTTTATACAAATATTAATTATAAAGCTGAATTCAGAAGAAGAAAGGTAGGAAAAGGTAGGAAAAGGTATGCTATCAGTTATTCCGTTCGTTTTCA
Organism: Drosophila punjabiensis; assembly: GCA_008042585.1. Lineage (NCBI taxonomy): Eukaryota > Metazoa > Arthropoda > Insecta > Diptera > Drosophilidae > Drosophila > Drosophila punjabiensis. The sequence goes on from VNJR01004171.1 coordinate 61,293, forward strand.
TTAACTGAACATACTTTCAAAATACCAATCTTAATTTTCAGAATATCAATATTAATATACAATTAATTACATAAAGTTTATATCTCACCTGGACAGCATGGCTGCATCCTGTGGCCCGCCAGGTCCTGGTTGCGGCAACTGCGGTATTGGCGTTATCAGCGCCGAGGCGCCGTTCTTCTTCGCCGGCTCGCTTCGGCTCAGAATATTCGAGATGGAGAAGCTGGTGAAGCCGTTGGAGCCGGTAGTGGCCTTGCCGCCACCCCCGCCGCTGCTCCCGTTGCTGTCGTTGCTGTTGGCGCTCAGATTGGCCGCTGCCACCGCAGCCGCTGCAGCTGCCGCCGCTGCTGTGGCGCAGGTGTTGTTGTGATTCAAAGCCTTGCTATTGTTATTGTTCAAGTTGATGTTGTGGCCGGGCAGCTCCTCGCCACCATTCCGCTCGGGACTCTTGGGCGGCGGACTCAGGCGCTCGCCATGCTGCTGTTGCTGCTGCGCCTGCAACTGCTGTTGCTGCTGCTGCAACTGTGATTGCTGCTGGCTGGTGGGCGTGAGAGCGTGCTGCAGCAGGGCAGGGTGAGTGGCCCCATGAGCGGGATGCAAGTGTCCAAAGCTGTGGAGCGCATGGTGCAGCGCCACCGGATGGCCGCCCAGTGTGCTCAGGTGATGCTGCAGGTGATGGTGCAACACCGCCGGCGGCACAGCGCCGCCGTTGGGGCTGTGATGAAAGTGGGTGCCGCCGGAAGTGGAGGTCGAAGTGGTGGGCGTACCGGCAGCCGTGTTCGGGGTATTGGAGCGGTGCGTGGGCGTGGCCGGCGGTGAACTTCCGTCGGCGGAGCGAGCCGGCGAACGGGCCAGCATCGGACTGTCGCGGGCGGCGGCGCCCAGAGGACTTGGCTCCGGACTGGAGACCACGCTGATGTCAACTTCAGCCTCGGAGGAAGACATGGTTGTTGAGCGCAGTTAAGTTGTTATTATTACCGGCAATAGCTTGTGGTCTTTAATTTCGAAATTAAATTCAAAATTGACAACTTGTTGTTCTCTATTTGTTAAAGTTTATTTATTTGTTTTTCACACGAATTTGTTTTTTAGTTTTCACTTGTGTTTTTAGCAATGTTGTTATTTTTAATGAAAACTTGTTTAATTTTCTTCACTCGATTTGTGGGCACGAAAACTCGGTAATGGGAAAACGCCGAGCGCTACCGTTGGGAGAGAGACACGTCTGCACCGTTTGATCAACGTTTCGCATTTAAATTCAAATGCGACTGTTAACGGACGCACAAGTCCTCGACAGAGTCCTGGGTCCTTTGGGCCTCTGCGTGTGTGTGTGTGCGCGCGAGTGTGCTTGTGTGTGGGAAAGCGATCGTTTAGTATTTTTATTGTTTCAGCCTCTGGATTTTTAACCCCCGGTCTCGTGTCCGGAGAGCGTGAAACTGAAACTGAGACTGAGGTGGTTGGTTGGCAGCTCTGCAAATTCTTTTGGTCTTTGCGCTAAATGGTTTTCCACAAACCAACGCACACACACACACACACACTTACCTGCTTTCCTACCCCTCCTGGGAGGGTGTGTCCCATTCTTTCTCTCTGGCCAGCTCTCTCTCTGTCCTTCTCTTGGCTGCTGCCCTCCCTTTCTAACCTGAGCGAGGCACTCGCTCTATTCCATTCTATTTGCAGTTTGAAATTTCTTTTCGTTTATTTCGACAATTGCACTGCAACCGCATCGACAGACACTTTTTTTAGACTCTACTCTCTACGTTTCTTTTTTTTCTGTTTTTTGTGGGGGCTGGGGTGAGTGGGGGTGGGTGAGTTTTACCACCCGAAAAGGGAAACACTTGGCATTTGGAACACGGCTAAAGTGGGGGCGCACTCGGCACTCGGTTCGAAAATCGAGTCGACTCGAGTCGAATCGCTCGGCTTGGGTCCATTGAAATGCCAATATAAAATCAATCAATTGCCACCTAAGAGGGGTCAAGTGTTGCTCTGCGGCGCCATTGAAATTTTCCAGCCAGCCAGATGCAAACTTTTTCGACCAGAAAAGTGTTGGCGAATATGTAGCAATTGATTGCAACTTTTGCGGCTAACTGTCTGAGCGGATGAGAAACGATTTGAAAAGGTTTTTGCTTTATAAAGGTCAGAAAGAAAGGATTATCGAGGAAACTAAATTGGGTTTGTTGAATTAAAAAAAAAAAACAGATTAAAGGCTCTCCTTGGTAAAACAAACTTTTAAGTTTATTTTAATTTATTTTTTACCCAACCCCATATATAAAATATGATAATGTATAAACTAAAACCTTATAAATAATTAATGTTTAGATGTTAAACTCAATTTAGACTTAAAGCATATCATAAGAACACAAAAGACCCTTAAATTAATTTACGATATAGTAACTAAAAAAAAATGATTAGCTAATTATTAATATTTATATAACAACACATTAATAAAATCATCTTAAAATAGAACATATGCTTTAAAAATTACTAGTGTTTTTATAACACTTGAAAAGGTGTCTAAAAGTATGCAAGGAAATTTCTTAGATACAGAATTTAGTGTTAATTTGTTTATTTATGTTTTACAATTTTTTATAACCCTTGAGATTTCTGTGGTACCCCAAATAATAGGTCACACATGTTTCCTAAAATGTAAAGAAATAAAGAATTCATAGCATACTTTTAGTCGGCATAACTTTTGTTTTGAAAACTCGATAAATACTTATTCCGTTCAAAGTACAGCTTTATATTTTATATAACTCAAATTATTATATTAAATTATAAATAACTAAGGCATAAAAATAAACTACAACCTGTCTTTACAGCATCTGTGCCATGACTCCAAGCGATTTCTTCACTCGTTATTCTCGCTTCTATCCATCTTCAATCGTGTTCCATTCCACCACGTTCCAATCGCCAAAGAGAAAACCTCCCCTAAGCGCCAAGACAGGCGGCCATTTTTGCCAAGGAGCTCTGCAAAAACTTTGCAGACTAAGAGAGCGGGAGAGTTCAACTGAGAGAAAGAGAGAGCGAGAGAACGAGAGAAGTGAGAGAGAGGGCAAATTGAATTTTTAAATGCTTTCGCTTTTAACGAGACAACCACGAGGCATTCAAAGAGTGTTGCAAACGATTTGCCCGAAACAAAACAAACATTATGCGAGTCAATTACCCGTTGAGAGAGAGACGGCAACACCGGTCGCGAGTGAGATAGAGATAGGGAGCGAGCTCTCCTTGCTGTGTAGGCGTGGCCAGAGCGGGGCCAATGGGGTGGCCGCTCCTCAGCCGCCGGAGAACGCTTTCCAGCGACGGCAAGAACCGGAGGAGGCTAGAAGCGAAAAAAAAAAAGAGGAAAACAAATAACGAACAAACATTTGCAGCTCAGACAGCGACGCCGAAATATGCGTAGAAATTCATGCGCAATTACATTTATCCTGTTTAGAAGATTGCTTTTGCCAAAGTGCGTCTCCAAGTGCTGAGGGCAACCCTCCCCTCCCCCCACTGCACACCCCCTACGCTCCACCACCCCCCACAACCACCTCCGGGGAGGTGTAGCCATCACCTGCGTCCGTAACACATTTTCCCACAATTTCCCTCCGTGCATGGCTTGCTTTTGATTCGTTTTCGTGTAAGACTTTACACTGGGATTGGGGACTGTAAAAATGTCCTGTGGAGGGTTGGGAAGAGAGTATTCTTTTGAAGCAGAATGAAGCGGGGAAGCGGGAAATTTTTAGGAGGTACGAGTTCAAAAATAGTGACACTTAGGCGCTGTCCCACATTCATTTCGATCCCAATTCCCAGGAAATTGCGTTTTTTCTTCCGATGATTTAATTTCGGGAAACTTAAAGACCTGAATTTTAAAGTTAATAACATTAGGAATCAATTAAAAGTAAAGTTATAATTATTTTATAAATTTTTTCAAGGGATTTTCTAATCTTTAATATTCCTAAATATGTTATTAAGGCTCCAAAAAAGTATTAAGATTTGGATAAATAAGATTAATTAAGATAATGCCTCATTAAATAAATTAAATATTTATTTACGTTTAAAAGGATCTGTTTCTTCCGTGTAAAACAGGATTCAGTGGATATGAATGGACAGAGGAAATGTTGCGAATGAGAAGGAAATAGGGAAAAGCCATTAATCTCAATGCCTGACCGCTGGCCAAGGCGAGCCACAAAAATTCGAAAAAGCTCCTTTGCTGGGGAACATTTAAAAGAAATAACAAACTGTTCAACTGTCGGACAAAACGATTTCTACAACAAATTGCACTGCAATAAAAGAGCTAAGAGAGCCAAGGCTGCACAGGGGAAGAGACGGGGGGCCAAAGAGACGGAGAAAGAGCGAGACAGTGTGAGGGAGAGTAGGAAAAGAGATGGAAAGGGGTCTAATTGACGTACGAGCAAAGTGGGAGTTGCAATTTTCATTGACTCCACTTTAGCTTGCACACACACACACACACACACACTCTCTCTCTCTCGACTGCAAACTTTGCATGACGAGTGAGAGAGAGAGAGAGAAAGAGAGGGTAATGGCCCCCAGAGAGAAAGAGAGGGAAGATAAGCTGAGCTTGCTCGACTTAACTGCAATTAATTTGGCAATTGAAGTTACTCACACAAAAACTAACATTATTTCAGCAAAGGATAGAGAGGGTCCGGGGCCAGGGGCAGTGGCAGTGGCAGAGGCATCCTATCTGCTCCATTTCAATTTCGGAATTTTCCGAATTTCGATTCTGCAACTCACACAAACTCCCGCACATTAGGCAAGTGGGCAAGGCCTTTGTTAGTTAACTCTGTGTAGCATTTTGTATAATAGGCAGAAAGCATGGCAAAACAATAACCGTGGAGTGGACATGCCATGATCTGAATAGAACGAAATGGAATGGTTAAAAGCAAATGGAGTTGTAGTCCTTGGGCCACCCAGCCACCCCGTCAACGCTGCGTACACTAGAAGAAAAAATGTTTGAAAGATTATAAAAGATTAGAAATTGTTATTAACTGGAAGTCTATTTGAAATCAGTTAAAGTGGTTAAAGTTAAATACTACAATCTGATTTACTTAATATAAGTAAAAACATGTTTTATGGGTTCGGTACTAAAACGATATTTAATTTACTTTAAAACTATAAAACTTTCGATGGCATTTCCGGAAAATTGTCGAAATCAGAGTTGACTTGAAATCAATTTAAAGTTTATACTACTTTTTCCAAGAGTAAATGTACAAATAATTCATTATTTAAAATAATTTAAAGGCACCTCTTTAAATGATTTCATATAACACAAAACTGTAAGACTAATTTTGAATTAAAACTATTGTTTTAAATACTCTTTATAAACGACAAAACGGAAAACAGGGGTTTTATTTAATTATTAATACTTTCAATAGATAAGCCTGAAAAAGATATAAAGATTTAAACATAAATAAAACAAAGCTCTAAACATCTATGTATTTAAAAAAGAGCTTTATAAACGATTTTAACGGATTTTTTTGATATATATTTTTTAACATCTTTCCTGTTTTTAGGTCTTTTTCTCAGAGTGTACTTAGCATAGCTATGCTGACCACCCATCACATCATTATCATCCTTTTGGCTATTTGCGGCTATTAGTCAGCTAAATTTGTGTGACGCGCTTTTCCTTCGCTTTTGGGGGCTTGGCTTTTGTCTTCTTTCAGAATGCAAACAATGGCGGGATAGAAAGCAAGGAAGAGCACACGCAAACCCCAAAAAACCCATCGATCCACCCGCCACACTCACAGGAACACACACACACCCCAAAGTGCCCCAAAACCACTCCAAAAGCGGGCTGAAAACGAACCCATGCAACCCCACAGTGCTCGTAAATAACGCTTTAGACTTTGATTTAAATAAATTGTATTGCGAACGGTAATATTTTATGATTTCAACAGTTCAACAGTTTCCGTTTCCGCTTACGTTTACGTTTACGTTCCGATTTCTTTACGCATTACCTACACTCGACTTTGCTCATTAAATCAAGGACTTCTCCTACTGATGGATTTATTCTTTTTGGTCTCACTGATTGAGTGTCAAACGTTGGTTCGTAAATTTAAAGGGATTGCAAACTGCCTCTTAACTGTTAGCTTAAAAAAGAATTAGTTTGTGTCAGGGACTTATTAGTTTCATATTGATTACATATGTTTTTAAATTGTCCCTCAAAATAACGAATTTATTTACACTACACATAAACCCACTTCTCACAAATTTAACACCTACATTTGTGCATTGCTTAAGCAATATTAAGTTCTCAATAAGAAACAAATTTAAAACCGCATCGCCATTGTAATCAAAACACCAGAGAATAGCTTCAATCTTATCCGTTTTCCTATTAAGCCGACAAGTGGAGCCCCCAGGAGCTCAAAGCATTTACGGTTTAATTTTAAGCAATTATTTTGTATTATTCACAATCAAGAGACCGTTATCGAGCCAACCGGACCAACGAGCCGAACAACAGGCACCGCCAACCGTATAAAATTACCAATTTCCAGCGGCATCCTTGAAATTGGCAGCAAGTATCCCGGCAGAGAGATGGAGAAATACAGCCAAAGGCAACGATGGAAGGATAGAACAGCTACGATTGTTGTACGAATTGTATCCCTTTTCGCCATCAATCCTCGGGTAAAATCAATGGACAAGAAGCGGCCTTTGCCTGAAGGACGGCACATGAATCCGATATGTCTGTGTGGGCAGCGCAGCGTTGCCAAATTGACAGCTAAATTATTGGTTTAATTTGTGCAGCTGAGGGTGTAATAAAAGAACAGCGTAAAGTGCCTGAATTACTGCCAAATAAATATTATAAAAATTAAGGGATTTGCATGCATGCAAAACGAAAGACATTGCACTCAATAATTACTCACTCGCTAATAGCAGCTTAGATTCGCTTGAAAAAGCATTTTAAAGATTCTTAGAACTTTCAAATCGTTTGTGACAAATATATGATTATGTGGAAATGTTGTTTTTTATACATTTCGTACCGCAAAGGTCGACTGACATCGCTTATCTGGTCAACGCCGAATTGCTATAAAAACCCCGCCAAGCTCACAGACCATATCAGTATCAGTTGGAATTTGCGGAATGGCCCCTCACTGGACACTAGCTCTTCTTGTGACGATCTCAGTTTTCCTGGGAATCGGCCGAGCATCGATCACATGCGAAACTTTTGGATCGTATCAGTGTGTTCCGGAGGACAAGTGCAAACCTTCATTTGATTATCGTAAAGGTGTGCCTGCATGTTCTAACAACCTAGTTTGCTGTGCGGAAAGACACGTAAGTGTAAAGGACTGGCTTTTGAAACCATTCGAATCAATCGAATGACCTTTCTTTATTTAAACAGATACAGAATAATCAGCCTTGCGATGTGGGACACAAGTGTGTCGCTGCGAACCTGTGCCAAAAAGGGGTGGATTACCGTAGTCTCGGTGGTAGATGTTACGGCAATATGATATGCTGTAAAGTTGAACAAGTGAGTTCAAGTATCTTATAGATATGATCTGTATTTATTTCAATTCCTTCGTTTCCAACAGCCAAGTGTAGTCTCCACTTATGAACCACTTGAGGACGTATTGTAAGAGGACATTAATGGTTCTCTAAAACTATTTATATTTGTTACTCTGCAAATAAAAATGAAATGAACAATAAATCGTTTCAGGCTCGACTATTTGTTATGTTTATATTATGAACAGCTTACATTAGCTTAGTTCTATATGCATATTATTTGCAACATTAAAATGCTTCACTTTAATTTTTAGCCAGCATTGTTATGCCCTTGCAGGGTTTTATAATTTTAGTTCGAAATTTGCCACGCAGTGATGGAGTCATTTCTAACTCTATAAAGTACATATATATGTACATGATCAGGATCAACAACCGAGTCGATCTAGCCATGTCCATCTGTCCGTTTCTTCGCAAACTAGTCCCTCAGTTTTGAAGCTATCTAAATGAAGCTTAATAGATAGTCTTCTATATACTCTCACTTGTATATAAGTCGGTACGGACCGGATCGAACAACTATATCTTAAAGCTGTCATATAAAAGATCGGTTTGAAAAGTAATCCACCCTAAGCATGTGCTGTAGTCTTAGGAAAAATGATTTTTAATCCTAATGGCTGACTTATTAAAGACTCAACTCTTTCGAGAATATCACTTATCCGCCACGTCTGCAATTCCGTAAATTTGCATAAGGCAGCCATCTTGGTGCTGCTCTACGTATCGAATTCAGCCAATTTCAGAACGCTGTGAATGGCAAACCCTTCTCATAAACCTTTGTAATTTCGCAATTGAATGCGTTGCGCCGGCAAAAGGATCGCAAAGGATCCACTTGAAAGACGATCGGGGATTAATGCGATTAACTTACAGTTGATTTCAGCACAAGGAAAACGGAATAAAACACAACCCGCTGTATGAATGGAGAGTGGTGAGTGAGGGGAAAAGTAAAAGTTTCAAATTTAACGGGAGATCCCTGTGTCGGCACACGGACAATGGCAGCGGCAAACATGGCGAAAATCGCGCTAAAGTCCTTCATTTCGCTAGGATGCGCACACACAACGGACACCCGAACAACAAACACACACAAACCGCCGCGCCGACAGACAAAGGGGACAAATAGAGGCTAAGACTTAATTATTTTATAAGACGACTCAGCGGGCGGCCGACCGCCCAGAGTGTTCCATGTGTCCTGGCGGCATCAGGAGTCCTGCCTCCTTTGCGGTGGCTGCCGTGCAGCTCAATTGGCCCTCAAAGGCGGCGGCCCTGCCCCCGCCCGCTTCCCCGGTCAAGGGGAAATATCAATTTGTCGCCACATCATAAAAAGCATCGCAATAAAATTACCAACCCCACGCAAATACAGCCCACAGAGGGGAGCGACGCCCGTCTATCTCTCAGCCAAATCCCACATTCAATTTCGCACTGCTTTGTGCGCAAAATCCCCAAAGGAATCAGCACGATGTCCTGCTGCACTGAGCCAAACACATCTAAGTTATCTTTCCTACTCAGTTTATCATTTTGGGTCTTTGATGTGGGATACCATAAAAATATATGTTCGGGGTTCGACTTTCGCAGATATAGAAATAGTCGTAAAAATTTAGGTGGTATGAACACATTTTTTTTTAATTTTTGTGTAAATTATACAATGTTTATACTGTAAATAAAAGCAAACCGCAAACAAATTTGACAAGATTTTCAAATTAAAGTCATTAGTCCTACGTTATGTTTGTTTCAAATGGTACCATACTGTTATTCCTTATTTTCTAATTGTCTTCTTTTCTTTTAATACTATATTTATTTAAACTAAAAATTTAACGAACCTATGTTGTCAAAATAGAGGATTCAAAGACTATTACACATTTCTTAGAACAATTAAATTTTCAGTGACAAAAATAAGCTTGCTGATAAAGACGCTTTGCCAGAATTGTACATTTCGCATTTTTCCAGATTTACAGGTAGATTTGTATTCATTTCAATTTATTTAAATGTTATATATAGGCAAATGGCCTAAACGTATTCGAACTTCTTAAATAGTTTTCTATTTTTTTATTTATTTCTTCATTTTCAAAAAGCGCAAGCATCCAAATCTTTTTGTTGCAAGACAAATGAACGCTTTTTAAGTCAGTAAATATATAATTTTTAAGTTTTAAGCGTGTCGTAACTTTTGAAAGTCATACAGAAATATAATTACAAGTCCATTAAATGATTACAATTTTCTTGGAACGCATGTTTTAAAGCAAATAAAGGTATTCAGATAAGGATATATATTTAATATTTAATATTTTGCTGCTTTTAAACTTCTTGTTTGTGATAGCAATATTTTGATAATTTTTTTAGAAAAGAAGAATGCTCGCTCTTATGTCTGAAATAGATTAAAAGTTCCCAGAATTAAATTTAGTTCATTAAAACAAAATTCAGTATAATACATAGAGCTAATCTCAAGTGATAACTCTTATCTCGTTAACATTCTGTCTTCCCATGAGTTTGGTAGAATGGCACCACACTAGACACTGAGTCATCTTCTACTGATCTCACTTGCAATGATTATTCAAATAAATAGGTAGTCCTGCGATAATGTAGATAGTGACATATTTTCATGACATCAAAATCAATTTTAACAATTCAACAGATACATAAAGATATTTCCCTTTTTCCGCTGATGAATTACGGATGCACTTATTTGTGTCTTGATCTCCAGGATTCCGTTCTTGGAACATGAAACAAATAATTGTACAGTAATTAGTTTACTCGGAAATCGTAAGTTTATAATTGTTTGTTGCCAGAACCATTATTAATATTTAAGAGTTTCATTTACAAATAGCCAACATTTTATCCAAAACGATTCAAATCCCCATTAAGAATCAGCTTTCCTCAAATAATTTTCAATAAGTTAATATAACATAGTTTAATATAAATATATACTGACATTTGCTATGCTAATTTTCTCTCAGTGTAACCCACCACAAAGCCCCGACGAAGAAGCAGAAGAAGAACAAAGCCACGCAAAAGCAAGACAACAGCAACAACAAAAAAAATAAAATAAGAAAAGGAAAAGAAAAACGGGGGAAACAAAGATAAAACGGAAATCACATCGTAAATGGCAAATGCAATTCGCGTATTTTATGACGCGCCGTTTTGATGGCGCAAAAGTGCTTCCCATCTAGAGCCAGCTCCGCATCCCGACCCACTTCCACCTCCTGAGCCACTCTCTGCCAATTTTACCCACAGAAAGCATGGCTCATAGAGCTGGTCCTGGATGATGATAGTGATACCATTGGCTCTGTGTATGTGCTTGTGTGCGGGCCAAAGTAAGCTGAACAATAATAAGAGACAAGCAAAATAATAAAATAAATAACGAAGAACAATTCAATTATTTTTCGGGCGAATGTTAAAAGCCAACGCAATCACTGCACAAAGGAAGGAGCCGATGCCCAAAGAGTGCTCTCCGACTTGGCTAATGATGATGCATTATGGTTGGATTTGTGTTGGGTTATTGCCACCGCAAAAGCCAACACTGGGTTTCTGTCTTTACAAACTAAAAGGTAAAAAATATTATTAAAGGGCAGAAAATGGATAGTGAAAGAACTAAAATTGTAGTACCTTTACGAGATTATTATTTATTTGATTAATTTATCTAAAACATATCCTTTCTTATTGTTTAATGTTTACAATTTTCCAAATATTTACTAATTGTTTCATCCCTCACAACATCTAATGGTACTGTTTCCCATACAGGCAGAGACCATGATCATATCCCAATGGTCGACGAGCACCAATTATCGGACAAATCTCAAACCGAGCACAGCTGGACGTCCCGAGGATTCCATATCAAATATATATAGAAAATATGGAAAAGTTTTTTAATTGAGAGTCCCGGACAAACAAAGCCGGAGCGGAGCGGAGCGCTGCATGTAAATGCAATTTAATTGTAATCCAATTTGTTGCCAACACAACGGAGCAGCCAGTCGGAGAGACCGAAGGTAGCGAAAACAGTAGCAGTGATATATACCTGGGATATCGGCATTAGATCGGCTTAAGATATACGCGATATACGCTGCACCCTTCCCTTCCCAACCTTCCCGGATATTTTCTGCCCTTCGGGTCCGACTTCTCCCGACCTTCCCCTTGGTTTTGCTACCGCATTTGCATCGCAGGCAGGGAAGAATTATTATTATTGCAATTAAAATGGTCGAGAACGGGACTCGACTTCGCTACTGAGTCGCTCGGCGCCAGTCTGAGCCAAACTCAAGCTGATGCAGATGAGATTCCAGCAATTATGTGATCAACTTTAGTTAGCTGCAGATGGATATAGCCAGATATAGTTGAGATCCTCCCCGGCCAAGTGAACAATTTAAGGCGTGCGGCCTGTTGGCCTGTTGGCCCAACACACACTGTTCACTTGGCCCGAGAGTATTGAGAAAATGAAATTAAATGAATATGCCAGTGTTTATGAAACGCTTATTGTTCATTCCCCTAATGGCCGCTACCCGTGAGATTTTTATCAATCATAAAGCATACTGCACGACTCGAAATCAGGCGTAAAATTAATGGCAAACAACGCGGAAATCAAAGTGGTTGAGTGCCTCACAACACGTGCGCGACTTCTGAATGTCAGGGATACTCTTAGCATAGTTACTACAGAGAGGGAAATTGGTGATACATTGTTGTAAAAAAATATAAGAATTAACTATATGCTATTGGGTTAAATATTGTCCATTGTTGTAAAAAAATATAAGAATTAACTATATGCTATTGGGTTAAATATTGTCCAAAAGTAAGTTAAAGCCCGAGATAAAAGAAAACTTTCTCTTAAAGATACACTGGTATTTCTTAACCTATTTAGATAGATATTTGTATTGAAAAGCCGGACTCAAAACCTTAAGTCCGTTTTTATATTCTTGAAGATACGGAAAGTAAAATAATTGTAAGTCCAATTTCATATTATTCATTCTTGAAGATACGAATAGTTTAATTTACTTTAATTTCTTCCCGTGTAACCGGGGTAACTACAAAGTTGAAACAAGGTATTTACACACTTTATGGTTTCTGACAGGCCGTGATTCCCGCTCCTGTGCCTCATCGCATGCAAATGCTAGCATATAGCCTCACCGCCATTAAAGCGAGCCCAAGCCCGATCCGGATGCCCTCGCAGAGAGTAGTTTCGACGGTTTTCACCCCTTCGTGGGCCCCGGGTCCCCGCCTTGTTAATAGAGTTGCTCAAGTGTAGTCGAGTGGCATATGCTCGGAAGGGAGTTGCCAAGAAGGGTTCTCCGGGCGAAGCTCGGGTGTGCGTGTGCGTGTCTGGCTTTTGTTGCGTCACACAGGATTAGGCATAATGAAGTGTTTTAATGCGTTTAGGCACACAAACACACAGGAAGGAGGAACCTGGCCGAGCTACTTCAGAGTGTAATTAAATTGTAAACATTTTACGGTTTTGATATACTTCAATTATAATAACCGATTTTTATGGGAGTGCCGAGAACTGGGAATGATGTTGATGAATAGGACATTAAAGGTTCCCATATGGATGAAATATGTTATTTACTATTTATTTTACAAGCGAAAGTTATGAGCTTGAATTTTACTTTAAAATTCTGAGATACTTTTCCTATAATATTTTGCTTTTATATTGTAAAAAAGGTTTTGTTGATATCAATTCAGTTTTCATATATTCCCAACTAATTGTGATCGAGACAAGCTCCTTGTTCGTCCAGTTGTTTTTCCAGTCTTCAATTTTAAGCACCTTAAATCATTTGAAATTTGACTTTTATTTATTTTCTGACACACTCGTTTTGAATTGCGGCACCAGCAGCGAACAAGGAGAGAGTTGGAGGGGGAAAAAACCATTAAAGAAATTACATGTTGTTTGCTGCCGGCAGGTCCTGTTCGCAGGATAGATGGACGAGTGTCGAGGGTGTTGGGATCGAAGCTGAAATGCGCAGATGGGGTAAATGCAATCGCATTGATGTTTAAAAAGCGACGACTATGGCCGCTTAAATGTCTGAAACTGGGCGTTAACATACGTAGTCCGTATCCTCGCTGGCGAAGGAGGCGGTGGCGCATCCTGTCTGGGCGGCTGAGCGCTCGTTTTGTGGGTTGTAAAAAACATCAAAGTGATTGAATTGTTGCGATTGCTTTGAAAATCAGCAAAAGCGTGCCAAGGGGCGGGCCTATAATTTGTATATGTAAATTAAATTAAAATTTTCTATCGCACAAGTGAGGTGACTTTTATAAGTGCTTAAAATACGTTTACATTTTACGATTAAAAGGTAAAGTTGAAACATCAAAGCTATTCGATAGTATAATTATGATGATAAAGATATAGTGCTTATAACAATAATATAATACAATAATACAACGTTGAAAGACATTTGTGGCTAAGAGCGTGATTTGAAATCCACTAAAATCTTAGTAAGAACTTTGCTTTGCTATTTATTATATTCCCAATTAATAATATTTTTAACAATTAGTAATCGTTTCAAACTACAATCAAATATATGGAAATATTATACAACGACTTGTATTTAATTCTTACATTCCAGTCAAAGTCTCAGCCATTGTAACTAATACAATTCCCCTCGCAAACTTAAGTACCAAATGCATTTTAGCTGTTTTGCAACTGGCCGCATCGATGACGCATAATTTTCCATTGCAATAAATACATATTAAGTCGAAAGGCGCTCCTCCATTGGCATCAATGGAAAGTCCAGGACATTCAGCTGTGGGCTGTGCGCTTCGCTCTTGTTTACCAACAATTGCCATTAAAATTTAAATCACAGCAATTATTATTAATGGTCCGGGGCCGGGTGCTTTTTATAAATGTATTCAAATTGTTACAATAACAAAAACACTGTGTAAATCCATGGGCAGCCACCGCAGCAGCTACTTATATTGGCAGGGAAATCAATAGCAGTAATTTTAACGCCATTTTAATGCATCTCATTGTAGCTGCTCTGGAGTGGATGGGATCGGAGGTATCCTGGTTATTACCGATTTAGTTGGATATTTAAATTTAACACTGATTTTGTTGCCTTAAAATTTGAGGTGTTTATTGTGATTTAATTAAAGTAAATCACTCTTTTATATGTATAAATTTACTGATTAAGTAAAAAAGAAATCCTTTCCCATTTCTAAGCCAAGGCAGGTGTGAAGAAGTGTCTCCTTTGCCGGAACCAAACTCTCACGACTGTAATGCAATGCCTTTTGTGTCCTTTCTCTTTACTTGCGCACTTTCTTAATTAACTGGCGGCGAGCATCTCGAATTTCCAAACACACAAAAAGTGTTAAAAAAGAACATCAGAGCGGCAAATGGCAAGGCGATAAAGATGGCGAAGGATATACACAGATATACATAGATATAGGAGAATGGGAGCTGCTACCGATACGAATCACATTAGCTAGATTTGCATCAGGATTACGCGTTGCCCCGAACAGGAGCACTCGGCACTCGGCATCCTCACCTCGATGCCCCAGATCCGAGACTCGAGAGGCCCTAAGCCCCGGCATTGTGACAATTGTCACAAATCAAGATCCTCCGAATCTGGGCCAGCACCAGCACTCGAGATGGTAACAAAAACCTAAGCAGATTTCTGCTAATATGACGGCATCTGTGCGACAATGAAAGCGCGAGGAGATGGGCTCTAGGGATCCGGCCAGGAGCGGTGCGTGTGAATGTCGGCAACGCCTTCAGAGAATCCCCGAGAATCCGCCCGAATCTCCTCGGCCCCGAGATCCTGCGAGTGCGGCACACGAGCGCTGCTGCCTCAAGTGCTCAAGTGTTTGTTTAAATTATGCAAATCTGCGCAAATCCTGCGGGCGGGCCGGGCCAGCAGCGGATTGAAAGCGATACATATACGGCTACCGGTCGGGTCTGGACCCTGGCAGACAAAGCGACGTGCACTTTTAATTGGTAAAAGTAGTCCAACTGTCTGGGAATTAGTGCAGGGCCACGGATTTGCCAAGCGTGCGCCCGGGGAGTTCCTGGAAATCCGTGGGATACACACTCACAAATACACACACAAACACACACTTTTTCGGGGTCCTCAGCGAGCTGCCGCCCGTAATTACTTAGCGCGCTGCCTTTTAACGCACCCCACGACCCCAGCGCCCAGGCCCCAGCTCATAAACAAGTTAACGACCAAATACACTAAAAGAAAATCTTGATATTTCAAGTCAAGTATACTTAAAGAAAATCTCAAGAACACAGTAGAGAGTAGAAACTAAAAATATTTAAAATAAATGTGTAAGTTCTTCTAAGGTAAAATGTTTAAAAGAAAAGCCCGAAAAGGACTCTTTGGACAGTTGACTGTGTAGATTTATAAAAGAATAAAAGCAATCAAATTAATATTTAAATTAAAAAGGATTGCATTGTGCATTTTTTTATAAAGGCATAAAAGTAAACAAATTAATATTTCAATTAAAATATTCGTAGTTAAGGAAATTACAAAGGCTTGCATTCCACACATAGTTATAGTTAAAGTTCAATGAAAATATTTTTTATAGCAAGAATTAAAAGTTTTAATACCTATAAATATAAATATATTTTATATTTAAAGTAAAGACAAATCTTTCAGTGTGCATTTGGGGAATGGCAATGGCCATAAGGACGAATGGGGACGGGCAGCCACTTGGAGCGCGTAATTTGCGCCAAATTACAGATGAAAAGCAGCGAAAATTGTAAAAAGCGGTATGGCGAGGGAAAGGCGAGGGGAATGCCACCCCCGTCGAGGGGGATGCAAAAAGTTGGGGGATGAGCCGAGCGTAATTGCAAACATGGGAATTGACTAATTGCGGGAAAGTAAGAGAGTCGAGCGCCATTGGTGGACCATCAACAGTGCGGAGCAGAAAAGAGCAGAGCAGAAGCTGGAGAAAAATACCCATCAAGATCAGAGCGATGGGAGTGGATATGGAAATAAAACTAGCAATGGGCAGGGGAAACCAAGTGTGTGGGCGTTCTGCCATCCGTCAGATGTTTTGCCAACATATCCCTGCAGATATGCAAAAATTCTGGCCCACGCATGCATGTTCATTGTTCCGATTCTCGATCCGAATGCGGCGGCTTCTCGCAGGACACAAAAGTATCTAGATCGGGGCATTGTAGCCGGCAAAGGGACAAAACCTCGACCAAAACGAAACGAAATGAAACCCACCGCGAAGAGGTCCAGGATCCCGGAGTTCAAGAGGGATCTGAGCCGCTTTCGGGCATTTAGTGGATTAACGAGCGGCGAACAAAACACATGTAGTGCAAATAGTTGGACGGGTAAGCAGCTCATTACCATTGTGTGACGTGTGCAGTGCGTGGTAAATATTTTGCTACACTTTCCATTATCCGCGACTGTTCTTATCTTTCCCCCAAAGGACAATGGACGAAGCAGGACAGCGCTCTGAACTGCAGAGGAATCGGTTTCTAAAGGATGTAA
Organism: Drosophila punjabiensis; assembly: GCA_008042585.1. Taxonomy (NCBI): domain Eukaryota; kingdom Metazoa; phylum Arthropoda; class Insecta; order Diptera; family Drosophilidae; genus Drosophila; species Drosophila punjabiensis. The sequence goes on from VNJR01004171.1 coordinate 78,188, forward strand.
GGGGGGAGGTGTTTTTTTATAACATAAAATGTGGGGAAAGGTAGGCTGAATCATGAGTCAAGTCATATAAAGTATGTTTTAATGTTTTATTTTTCATAAAAAAAGATATAGGTTAACAATTAAATCCTTTAATACAATTTTTAATTAGTAATTAGTGATGTAAAAATAAAAAGTATTTATGAAATATCCAAAGTATTGAAGTAGTTAACGTAGTTAGTTAAAAGAAATAAAGTTTAATTAATAAGAAGAAAAATTACGAAAATCTGTATTATTTAAAAAAAACCGCTCCCTGCTTATCGATAACACCACCAACCAACTGATTGACAACTGATTGACGGCAACACTGGGTACTGGTCACTAGAGCTGGGAAAAAATCGATTTTCAGTGAATCGATTTTTTTCGATTTTTTGGAAAATAAAATCGATTGAATCGATTAAATCGAAAACAAAACTTTTTTATATTTTTCTTGAATTAAATTCAGAGATAAACAAAAATATAAATTTAGTTACATAATCGTTCATAAAACAATAAACCAAAAACATTTTCAGAATAAATTAAATACATTTTTCTGGCAATTACCAGTGATTAATTGATTTCGATTTTTTTTTTATACAATTAAATTATTATATTTCTTATTTTATGAAGCTTTATTTTATAAAAAATTATATAAAACCTTTATTTTAAATAAAGTAACTTATTTTAAATAAAATCACTTGTCGTGCGTCACATGGAGTTGCCTTAAACGGCTGCCCCACATCAATAGTTCCCAAAGGAAGGGTAGACTGGATGTTGTTTGTCTCACGGCCAAGCCGTGGTTCGCTGCTGGGCGCGGCTGTTTTATTCTGAAATAGCCATAACTTAACCTCACACAATTTCAACGAAAGCTTAACATACCGCAGTGTGTCCTCCTAATTCTGCACGACAATGAAAAGCTAAATTTCCCGGCTTTTTATAAGGGCTTATTCATGTGCCCGTTTCACATTACCGCGGAAAATCCATACATTCTTCGGACTACTTCAGAAATACTCGATCACTAAAATACTGACTATCGATAACAATTAACGACCGTCGACATCACTTAAAACAGAAGTTCAAAAAATAAAAAATAAAATATTTCATAATATAAAAACAAAAAAATCAAAATCAAATAATCTCTTGTTATTGCCAGAAAAATTAAATTAAATTAAATGAGATCAAGTGAGTGGGACCACAAAAAAAGCTAAAAATCTATTATTATAATTAATCATTAAAACTTACAAATTTTAATTCATTTACCCTTATGTTCACGGTCCTCTTATTCTTCATAGGGGTGGAAATCATCTTGAAAATGGACTCGTCGACATATCGATTCTTTCTAAGCCAAATCGATGCATCGACCAAAATAGAAGATATCGATTTAATCGATGTTGACATCGATTTTTTCCCAGCTCTACTGGTCCTAGAGTGTGACCAGAGTGTTTTTCTTTTTAGCTTGTTAATAAAATTCAGCCGGCTACGCGAATCCGAATCGCGGACTTAAAAAGCCCTTATCAGTACGTAATTATTAAGATTGCAAAACAACAAGATGTCTTTCGTGGGACGCACACTTATTCGCAACGTAAGTTGGTCGATGAACCGTATATTTTTCGAAAACATGCCACGGCGATTACGTAATTTCTTGAAACCGCCTTCGGATATTGAATAAATTTCAATTAAATATGCATTGCAGGTCCCACTGCTTGGCAAGGGCATATTGAATCAGCAGAAGCAGTTTGCCGGCCGTCTGCTGCATCAGAGTGAGTAATATAACAGATATTCGTAGCGATTAACTAAATCAAAATCTTTCCTTGCAGCTGCTCCCCTGGCTGCAGTTCGTGTCCAGCAGCCGGCACCCGATTTCAAGGGTCTGGCCGTGGTGGGCAACAACTTCCAGGAGGTGAAGCTGGAGGACTACAGGGGCAAGTACCTGGTGCTGTTCTTCTATCCTCTTGATTTGTAAGTCTTCACTGTCCTGTCTTTTGATGTTCTCTGACTTGTACTTTTATCCTTTCCTCCGCAGCACATTTGTTTGCCCCACGGAAATCGTTGCATTTAGCGAGCGGATCAAGGAGTTTCACGACATCAATGCTGAGGTCTTGGGCGTGTCCGTGGATTCGCATTTTAGCCACCTGACCTGGTGCAATGTGGACCGCAAGAACGGCGGCGTTGGCCAGCTCAAGTACCCGCTCCTCTCCGATTTGACCAAGAAGATCTCTGCCGACTACGATGTGCTGCTGGACAAGGAGGGCATTTCGCTGCGTGGCACCTTCATCATCGATCCCAATGGCATCCTGCGCCAGTACTCCATCAACGACCTGCCCGTGGGCCGTTCCGTTGATGAGGTACTGCGCCTGATCAAGGCCTTCCAGTTTGTCGAGGAGCACGGAGAGGTGTGCCCGGCCAACTGGAACCCCAAGACGAACCCGGCCACCATCAAGCCCGATGTGGAAGAGTCCAAGAAGTACTTCACCAAGCATGGCTAAAACATAATTTGATACTTTATAAAAAACACCTGAAGAAACATTCACCACAAAACAAAAGACTCAAACTAATAAAGAGAATAAAATATTCTAGATAGAAGTTTAAAAAGTGAATTCTAGGCAGGACAGAAAACCTCTATTATCGTTGAGATAAATATGTGCAATAAATAGATATTCTATCTGATATTAAGGTTAAATATAATGAAGACAAATTGAACACAAATCTTGGATTATATAGATTATCGCTTCAAAAATTGCTAAGTTAATATTTCAAATTTGGCTACATCAAAACTATTAAGATATTTTTGTTGAAAGATCTTATTCGGTGGAAATAGATTTACTTTTAAATCCGGATAGAAACTGATTTAGTTCAGGGTTTAGCTTCCAATTCCAAAAATTCCCATATACATTTTGTGGTTTAATTAGATAATGAACTATTTAATTGCGTCCTTTATTTTTAAGCATCGTTAAATACAAATTAGTTTTGTAGGTTTGTCACGATTAAGGTGAGTTATAGGGAAAGCGACTACTATCTTGTGGTCTTGGATTAAAATGACATAATTAATTGATTGCAGGGACAGTCTCTTGCGGTCATCAGCAGCGGTGCCTTAATCTTTCCCAGGCTAGTCCCAAAGCTCAAGCGGAGGGCGGTGGAGGTGGCGGCGGCTGCGACAAGCTCAAGGCTGGTGGCGGAGGACCACAGGGTGGAGGTGGAGGCGGCGCATAACCGCCGGCCCAGCCACTGTAGCCACCACCGCCCCACGGCGGCATGGGCGGAGCACTTGTGCCCGGGGGCGGCGGTATGAGCGGTGGCAACGTGCCCGGTATGGGTGGATTCAGTGGCTCCGTAGCCGGTGGCGGCGGTTGCGGTGCGCTCATCCATGGCATTAGCGGCGGCGGCATGGGAGGCGGCGCTTGGGTGCCAGGTGCCGGCAAATAGGCCGACATTGCATGCTCCATGCCCACACTCATGCCGTGATCCATTCCTGCCAAGCCGTGAGCGTGCTGCTCCATTCCCATACCGTGCTCAATGCCCAGGCCGTGCTCGTGCCCCGTCGCACCCCATCCGCCCATGTCGCGCTGGTGATCTCGCGACGAGGAGCTGCTCGGCGGCGACTGGATGGCCTGCATCTGCGAGGGCTTCTTATCAAAGATGCTGTAGCTGGCCCGGTGCAGCTGGGGTCCACTGTTGGCCGGCGGATCCGGCTTCGCAGGTGCTGCTGACGGCGGCGGTCCCTCTCCGAGCTCTGCCATCAAGCTCATGTACTCCTCGTCAATCTTAGCCTGGGTATCCTCACAGGCCATGCCCGGTGCCCCGGATCCCGGGCGCTTATTGCGACAATCCTTGGTCAGATGGCCAGTGCCGCCACACGAGGTGCACACTATGGTGTTCGTAATAATCGGCTTGTCCGGACACTGCCACGATTTGTGGTCCGTCGAGCCGCACGTACACCGTTGAATGTCGTTCTCGCGCAACGTTCCATTGAGCTGGGCTAACTCTCGCAATTGCATGCGCCGGAGGTCGTTGTGGCCCTCTGGCACCTCGATACCCTGCCGTATAACGTCCTTGATCTTGTCCACCGCCTTGCGCACTGCCTCCGGATTGGGTGCGGTGATAAACGCATGCAGGGGCTCGTCCTCTCCCGGCAACGGTTGACCATCCTTGCGTCCCACTTTGCCCTCCTTCACCGATCCCTTGCCGCGAATTATGATCTTGGCGCCCGTATCCTTCTCCATAGCTTTGAGCGTGTTGCCGCGCGGCCCGATAAGCAGACCCACGAAGTTAATGTCCGGATGCTGTTCCTGCGGGATCAGCACCTTGTCGCTGACACGGGTCACTGGCGGTCTGGACAAATGGGGAGAATCAATTAATAGTTCAATGGTTACTATGTACACCGAACTCACTTGTAATCCGCCGGAGGCTTAAACTCCGGATTGACCGTCTGCATTTTGACGATCAACTGATGTCGCTGTTCTTCCAAGCGTTTCCGGTAGCGGAACTCACGGGTGTTCAGCCGCTTGCCATCAGAACTGTAAATGGGCTCCGGCGAGGGTGACCTGCGGACGAGAAGAGCAGAGGAAAGAGGCGGCTTTGGTGAGAGCGATCTTGAGCCTAGGAACTTAAAAGGGTGCTGCTCTTGGCGCTAGACTTAGTGGTCTTATCGTAAAGTACTAACTAATAACGATTATCGAGAATATGCTGTAAGTTGCAAATCAAATTCATTAATCAAGTGGATTATTATTAGCGTTGGCAGAAATCATTAATTATTATTCGCTGAGGAATTGAGAAAAGAAGAATTTTGATTAATTCGTTCGATTCGGTAGCTCTTTCTATTTCGTTTCTGTGTGTCTGTCGCACCGGATTGGATTTCTCAGCGAGAGAAACCCGAAATACTGGGACGCTTATTGGAAGAAAAGAAGAGTGGTCATTAATGATAAGTGTAGGATCTATTCCGGTTGTCTCCAAGCGCTTACTTATTGGTTGCCCTTTTCGGATGGAAATCAATCAATCATTGTTTCGATCGCTGTTCTCTAGAATCCCTTGAAGAGTTTTAATTAGTTTTCATAAAATAGTTTCGTTATCAAATTAGCTACAAGGATCAGCTTATACTCCGTATGCACTTAAGGATTTAGTTTAATACTTCTTTAAGTATCATCTTTGATGTCCTAAACTTATGAGTACGCCTGTTATGTCATTCGATTGCGTGGCTTTAAAATCTTTTAAAGTTTATAGAATTATTACGTTAGCTAATAAATTTTAAATTAATCAATTGAATAAATGATTAATTTTCAAACTAATTAATCCACAGAATGCCACAGAAACCACTAAGGAATATATCGATACTGTATTGAGATTTTCCGATATTTTAACGTAGTGTTACATGGACGATAAGTTGATATTCAGTTTGACACATCGACCAATAGAATTCAAAAAAGAAACAAGTACATTAATTACAATGTTACAATAAATACCGATATTTTAGCTTTAAATGAGATATGTTTAAATATTTAAAAGGTCGATATATTGCATTGTTAATTTAATAGAATTAATCAGTACTTTAAAGTACTCATTGTCAGCTAATTCTGCGGTTTAAAGCCACTCAATAACCAATCAAATTCCGAGTGACACAACACATAGTGAATCTTAGTCTAGAATAAAAAAATGTAAGTGTGGAGGAACCCTGCAGTTCAATGTTCGACTTATGACTCATAATCAGCACCAATCCCGACGATGACGACGACGGCATCCACGGCATCCTTCCGGACCGGACGCAGTCTTTTTGATTACAGTAGAATATAAAGTGCTGCTGCTTGGTGGCTGGTGTATTTATATGGGCATTTGCAATAGCTTTGATTGAGAGACTCGGTCAGTGGAGGGGAGAGAGAACTGTTTCAAACCTTTCTTCCGGATTCTGTGTGATTCCCAGGTCGCCGGTGCGCAGCTTGCGGCTGATCTCCTCGATTTGGAATTGAACTGCAATTAGAAGGCGTTAGAAAAGAAGGAAGAAAATCGAGCGCAACCTCGACATTAGTAAACGTCTGACATGCTGTTTGTCTAGAAAAAGGGGGAGAGGAGGAGATATGCATTAATTAAATCTGAGGGTGGGCAAATGATTGACATTGTGGCTATTTGAGACTTGTATCGCTTTCGTGTGTCCGCTCCTAAACTAACTGAAAATGCTGTGAGCGTTACAATTGAGTTAATTAATAATTCAGTGGGGATTAATTTGATTAGTTCGACTGCGCAATGCGCGTTAATCTCTGCAAATATATAACAGCACAATAGCCACATAAATGTTATGTTCTAGCCGTTTTGGAATGGAACGGAACGGAACTCTTGTCGGATCGTATCGAATGGTATGTGTGCCACGCCGGAATCCCTTCAAAAAGAGAACGAGAGATTATTATAGATTGCTCAGTTGCAGTTTGTTGGATGTTTTTAGGTTGCTTTACGATCTCTGGACGTGCGCTGCTCATCCCCGGCGTCTCTGATTCTCACGTGTGGCTCTGTCTCTGTCTCTCTGACTATCTGTTTTCATCCATAATGGTTTCTCATTAAACTTATAAACTAATTTTGCAGTGCTTAGGGGCTAACTTAGTTGGAAGATCGGATGCGATCAGCAGTGGTCGGGTTTAGACTATTACCTAGGTAGGCCTCCTGCTGGGCTGGATCCAGTGTGGACGGCAGGATGGTCGGCATTCCCGGTATGAAGGTCTTGTCGTTTTCATTTCCACCCCAGCGTGACTTGCGCTTCCTTTTCCGTTCCGCTGCACTGTCCACTGTTGTGGATTCATTAGTTTATTACAAAACAATTTATTAAAGACCGCATTTTATACTCACTTGAGTTATCGGTAGCACCATTGCTAGTCGAGTCATTGCTGTTCTGGTTGTTGAAGAACGACGCAAAGCCCTTGCTGCCCGCACTGCCCATTAGCTCTTGGATTGTCTGCGTTAGATCAAACCTTGATTCACGTGCCTCCTCCCGTATGGTATCCAATCCCTGGGGCTGCCTGTCGAAGAGCGAGGGGATCCGGGGATGGTCTTGATCCTGGTTCAAGGAGCTCATCGAGCTCCGACTGCCGGAAGTGTCAAAGGGATTGACGTGGGTGCGCTCTCTACTGCTCCTTTGCGACGGCTGATCTCGCTGATCCCGCTGCCCACCGCGATCATTCCGACGACGATCATAGCTCCGGCTGCGCGAGCGGCGACGGCGATTCCGGTCGCCGTAATCATCCCCACCACGTCCACCCCGCGAACTGCTGCGCCTGGAGCGCGAATCACGGTCCCGGTCCCGCTTGCGGTCACGATCCCGGCTGCGGGATCGCTTCCTTCGCCTGTCGTGATCGTCGTAGTTGCGTGAACGGCTTCGATTCGAGCGCGAGTCCCGATCCCGATCCCGGTCGCGATCACGATCATGGTCACGATCCCTATCACGATCACGATCCCGATCGCGATCCCTGTCGCGGTCGTCGCGCCGCCGACTGTCTCGGTCTCTGCTGTCCCTGTAAAATTAGTAAGAAATATTCGATTATACATAAGACTTGTGCAGAAATCTTCGCAATAAATACATATATTTATGCAACGTCGGTTTCTATGTAAATAATTGCCAACTCACCTCCTCTTCTTGTCCCTATCCTTGTCCTTATCCTTGTCTTTACTGCGGTCCTTGGACCGCGAACGCTCCTTATCAGCGCCGCTTCTGCTGCTTCTGTCGCCGTTCGCTGCGGCTGAGACTTCTCGGGCCGCCGTCGCCGCCGAGGAAAGTAAATCCGGCGGCGTTGCACTCATCGTTTCCCTATAACTCTGACGCCACTCCTCAGTTTAACACAACCACGCACAGTTAGCAGTATTCCGACCACGTTCGAAGCAGTTTTAAACAATTTTAAATATTTTTTTCAGTATGCGGCGTTGCGTGTGAAAATTTTCAATGGCGACCAGTAGAGATGCAAGAAACATCGATGAAAACATCGATACATCAATGTTTTTAAAGTGTTCCAAAACATCGATTTATATTTTTGACCATCGATGTTTTGGTCTCTCAGCAGAAGAGGAGCTACATTACTATAAAGGCTTGTAACTTGTCGCATTTTTTTAATTACATTACTTACTTACTGAAAAATTATATTTGTCGATTCGATTTTAACAGGTTTTTCAATTTCAAATTTTTTGTATTAACTTATTAATTTACCTATAATTCAATTTTCGTGCGATAGTTGAAACATGTTAATTGAACAACATCGATAGATCGATAGTAACATCGTTAATTTTGCAGCTCTATTGCACGTGTGCGGCGTATTTTGTTTTGCTTTTGCTCCATGAGTTTAATTAATTAAATCTGGCATAAAACATGGTGGCGAAAAACAAAAAGGCCAGCGCGGATGCGGTATACGCCAAGAAGACGATCAAGTCCGCCAATCCCTTCGACAACACCGCTTCTCAGTCCAGTAAGCGCGGCCAGAATCCGTTCGATGTGCACGTGAACAAGGAGAAGTTCAAGATTCTGGGAAGGATCTGCAAGCATGACAGGGGAATGCCGGGCGTGTCCAGGGCAAAGGCTCTGCAGAAGCGAGCCCAGACCCTGGGCCAGCAGTTCGCGGTGAAGCACAAGACCAACAGGTTCAAGGACAACCGCATTGGGAAGCACCTGAGCGGTGACCAGCTGACCGAATCTGTGATGAACGCCCGTTACCTGGCCGAGAAGATGTCGCAGGTGCGGCAGTCCCAGAAGGCGGAGACGTTCAATCTGAACGACGATGAGCTGCTGACGCACAGAGGCCAGACTCTGGAGGAGATTGAGCAGTACAGAGACGAGAGATCTGACGACGAGGAGCTGGACGACGAGGGTCTGGACGGTAAGCATTCGAAGTACTTATCTGGTGTACATAACTTGACTAGGATTCCTTTTTAGCTGATTTCACATCTGCTGCACACTTCGGAGGAGATGGAGACACTGTCCAGGATCGCCAGACGGCCATCGAGGAAATGATCGCCGAGCAAAAGCGACGCAAAAATGAAATCGTCAAGGAGAAGGACGAGGTGTACGAGCTCACCGAAAAACTGGACGCCAATTACAAGCTGTTGCTTCCGCTGGTGGCCAAGGCCACCAAGGATGAGCAGGACGCCAAGCCGCCACCAGATGCCTACGACAGGCTGTTGAAGGAAATGATCTTCGAGCCTCGCGGCAGTGTCACGGATAAGCTAATCAATCCCGACGAGTTGGCCAAACAGGAGGCGGCACGCTTGGAGAAGCTTGAAGCGGAGAGACTGCGGAGAATGCGTGCGGATGGCGAAGAAGAGGAGGAGGCTTCCATTTCGCAGCCAAAGCATCGCTCAGCAGACGACCTGGATGACGGCTATGGCTACTTTGCCGGCGGAGATGATGCGGAGGATGACACCCTGGCTTATGATTTGGATGGAAATCTGGGCACGCATCTCGATGACAAAAAGGAAGTTGCAGGAGAGCAAGAAAACGGGGTGGAAAATGGTGACGAAGAAAGCGATGGGGAGGAGGAAGAGGACTCCGATGAGGAAAGCGATTCGGAATCCGATAATCTGAGCGATTTAAAGGAATCGGATAGTGAGAGTGAAGCTGAAGCTGAAGCTGAAAGCACTTCCCAGGCGAGTAAAAAGAAACCTCAGAGGGAAAAGCCGTCCGTCTCCTTGGACACCAGCATACCCTTCACCATTAAGATGCCCAAGACCTACGAGGACTTCACGGCACTTCTCTCCAAACACGCTGTTCCCCAGCAGGCGACAATTGTGGAAAGGATTATCAAGTGCAATCATCCGAAGCTAGAAGGTGTGAACCGCGAGAATGTGGTCAAGTTGTACTCCTTCCTGCTGCAATACCTCAAGGATTTGTTCGAAGATGCTAGTGATCAGGATATCCAGGAGCATTTCCAGCTGCTTTCACAGCTCATGCCGCACCTGTATGACTTGACGCAGTTAAATCCGGAGCGGATGTCCAATACCTTGTTGGAGGTTATCAAGGAAAAGTATGGGGAGTTCAGAAAGAACCACAAGACATATCCGTCATTGGACACTCTGGTTTACTTTAAACTCGTGGCGAACCTATACTCCACCTCGGACTTCCGCCACCCGGTCGTCACTCCCTGCTTTATTTTCATGCAGCACATCCTTTCCAGGGCGCGCGTTCGAACGCGTCAGGAGATATCGATGGGACTGTTCCTGGTCACCGTTGTCTTGGAGTTCGTGTCCCAGTCCAAGAGACTGCTCCCAGCTGTCTTTAACTTTCTGCAGGGTATTCTCCACATGTCCATACCGAAACGGGACGTTCAGCAGCTAGAGATCACGCCGCCGTTCGAGCGGGATGGTCCTCTAAGTAAACTTCTGGCCCTTCCAGCTAATATTAAGGAATGTAAGGACATGAAGGCCCAAAACCTGCAGTCGGTGGATCTGGTGACGCAAACAATTACTCCGGATTTCAAGGTGCGAGCAGTGGATGCCACACTCCTGCTGATCAAGGAAGCTCTCCAGTTGGTCGAGGAACATGTTGGTGCCTGCTATCTTGCAAAACCCTTCCTTAGATTACTCGTCCGCCTTCCACTCGATTCCTATCCCGAACACGTACACCTTCATCACAAGGAAGCCACTGAACTTGCGGAGAAGCTGGCCGAGCAGAAAATGAAGCGTCTGGCTCCAGCGGAAAGGAAGCCAAAGGCTTTTCGCCTGTTGGAACCGCGATTCGAGGCAGTGTACGATGATAAGCGACGGCCAAAGATGTCCAAGGCCAAGGAGGAGCGGGCCAAGTTACTGCACAAGATCAAGCGCGAGAAGAAGGGCGCCATTCGTGAGATTCGCAGGGATACGGCCTTTGTCCAGGAGCTCAAGCTCAAGCAGACACTGCAAAGGTGCGTTTTGTCATATGAAAAATATGTTTTCTTTATAATAATTAATAATTATTATATTCTCCATTTACAGCGACAAGGAGCGCCACGAGAAGGTTAAACGCATCTACCAAGAGGCATCCATGCAGCAGGGCGAGCTCAACGAACTGGCTCGCGCCAAGAAGAAAAAGAAGTTCTAGTTGTTCTCTCGTTCCAGTTAGGCTGATTTCGATTTAGTTATTAGCTAGGCTAGTCACTAAGCTTCTAAAAGTAAAGAGCAGCGCTGTGCTGCTTTTATTTTAATATCGCAACATCGACCTTCATATTGTTGCGAATCATGCTAACCTAGATTATAGCATCAACAACGGAGTGAGTCTTGGTAGAACGAATTATAGAAAAGTAGACAACAAATTTATAAACTGATGGTTTGAAGATTGTTTATAATTTGGAAAAAAGGAAAATTATACCATAATAATATTAATTTATTATAAGAATCGGCCCACCCTATTGTACATAATGAATCCTATGTGTCTACGATGTCTTGCCCGAGATCTGTCGGCATCGCAGCGTCGCCTGCTCAACCGCGCCAGCCACCGCAGCTCGAAAGCCTGCAATCGAAATCAAAGGTTGAATTGGAGGCGATAAGAGAGTGCGTCATCCGCGTCATTATTTCGATTTACCTGACAGTTCGAGTTGTCTGAGGGCTGCTGCCGTCGAACCCGCGGGACTTGTGACGCCGTCTTTGAGTTGTCCAGGATGCATTCCACTATCTCGCACCATATGACCAGAGCCTAGGACCGTTTGGGAGGCTAACCGGTAGGCCAGATCCCTGGGCATTCCCATATGGACAGCTCCATCTGCTAACGCCTCAATCATCACGAAAACATAGGCCGGTCCACTGCCACTGAGAGCGGTTACCACATCCAATTGGGACTCATCGACCACCTCACAGGTACCCACCGATTGAAGGAGTCTCTGAGTGACCTCTGCATCTGCATCTGTTGCTTTGGATCCCCGAACATAAACCGAACAGCCCGAACAGACCACGGCTGGAAGATTGGGCATCACGCGGATGACTCGAGCTTGGGGAGACAGGCTGGCTTCGATGGTGGGCAGGGTGATGCCCATGGCGATGGACAAAAACAGTTTGTTGGAGCTGATGGGCTGAATCTCGGCCAAAACTGTGGGCACCACTTGTGGCTTCACGGACACAAAGACTACCTCAGACCGTTCCACAACTGGGGCGTTCTGAGTCACTGTCTCAACGCCCAGCGACTGGAAGGACTGCAGGGAAAGCTTATCCGCCGGATGGACACTGGCAATCAGAGTGCTGGGCTTGGCCAAACCTAAAAGGATTCAAGACAATGTAAAAATTATATACAATGGTGAAATATGTTTTACTGAAATTTAAAGGGATTTATGAATTACTGAATTTGGCTTAATCTTACCTGCTGCCAGGAAACCCTTGGCTAAAGCCTTGGCCATATTGCCACCGCCCAGAAAACCGATCTTTCCTATCGCTGTCATTATGCCTTCGTAGGAGTAGTGTGCGAACTGAGGACTGCACTTTGTGCTGGCGGAACGACAACTGTTTGCCGAGTGCTGTCGGCGTTGACCAAAAACAACCCGAGCGGGCTGATAAGAAATCTGACTGAGCCCGCTCCCCCACCAACCCCCTGCGATGTGTGAACAACATGCCCGGTGATCGCCGCTTATCAGGGGGAGTTCCTGTGTGTGTTGGTTTAAGGCACAATCGCGGTCAGTGTATCTATTTAATTCTATATATTTCTAAACTAAAACCAAGATCCCAATTATACACATTTTAGCTCCCCTTATAAGCACATTTTATTTGTTTATTTGCTTAAACGTTTTTAGGTGCTAAGTGCTAATTTTATGACTACAATTGTAAAGCCTTTTTATCAGCTAGAACAGCGTATACTTTCACGGACTGGAATTCATTCACCCATTAGAAGGCATGCCAAAGACCTAATTTATGCCAGATGCCCTGTAATCCCTGTAATCGTCCATTGCCTCCGTTCTGACGTTTATTCGCGTTCTTGTTTGGTATAAACCAAGCAAGTTTCCTCGACGCAATAATGTTTACCAAGATTTGAAAACATTCCCCACTTTTAAAGATAACGACGGTTATCATTTCAATGTGATAACAGAAACGAGTGGGTTTGAGAAGTGTGAGAACAATTATAAAAAACACTATATTAAAAAAAGAGTTCAATGTTTGATACAAATTGTCTACGTCATAAAGAAACATAATTAAAGTCTAGTCTAGATACATAATATAATGGGACGAACCTAGATATTGAAAAGGATTTGAGGAAAAATTTGCTACACTAATTGATTTATCTTCTATCTTAAGTACAATTTTGAATATTTTTCATTTGTATCCATAATTTCTGTGGCTTTAAAAATTTTTGTGAAATCTCCCGACCGTAAAATATGGCGTTGAAATATAAAATGACAAATATGTGTCTTTTAACCAAAAATCTTGTTATGAAACCCATAAAAACATTAAAGTTATGAACAGGTTGTTTCAAAGACAAATAATGGAAAAGAACAACATATTATTCTAATTATAATAATAATTATAATTATTTACCGCTTCTTTCATGTCCTATTCGTAATTTGGGAATCATAAATTTAAATTTCAAAACCGAATCGATAATCAACCGGAAATAAAGAAATCGATAGTACTGCCGAAATCGAAATCGATTTTTTTTAACTATCGTGTCAGTGTGGCCACAGCCTAAAAGTAGAAACGCCATTCATTACTGTCTGCCAACGGTCACACTGCTGCTCTAGAACGAATTTGGGAGAAATTTTTATCAAATTGCAATTTTACGCCCCGCACCGCCTGAAACCCGCCCACGCCGTGTTCTAATACACCTAAAGACAGCCGACAGCAGAGGATTGTTCCCGTAGTTATACCAAATTCCAGCCCTAATTAGCTGTCTCAACGAAAGTTGTGCGTGTGTGCTGGCTTGTCAGGGTGTGCGAGTGTGAGTGCGTTGTTTTCACACACAATTTCGTTGCAATTTACAAAATTAACAACAAAAGCGCAGTAACAGCAGCGACAAAAACAACAACAGCAGCGCTAGCAATAGGAAACGAAACGCATTCGCGAGGCTGATTGTTTAAACAAGGGGCATAAACAAAAGTATTAGTAACAGAGTGGAAATCGCATGCCAGGCGGACGACTGGTAAACAAACCGAGAGGCCGAGAGGTAGTCCCGAAATTCTGAAAGCGGAGGAGGGTAAGTACTACCCTCTGGAATAGTAGATAGCGACTGTCATTTAATTGATTTGCAAATTGCTCCCAGGGCCACGTCGCTATCCCTTATCAACGGCAGTGCACTGCGAAAAACACGTCAGTTGTGTTCGATACATTTCATTAAATTTTCGGCGTGTTATTTTTATTAGCTGTCTGAAGTAATATAGGCAGAATAATGTCCTCCTCGTCGGGTTCCGGCGGTCGCAAGCAGCCCACGGCTGTCTCGCGTATGAAGCAGGACTACATGCGTCTCAAGCGGGACCCGTTGCCTTACATCACCGCGGAGCCGCTGCCTAACAACATCCTCGAGTGGCACTACTGTGTCAAGGGGCCGGAGGACTCACCTTACTACGGCGGCTACTATCACGGGACCCTGCTCTTCCCGCGCGAGTTCCCCTTCAAGCCGCCTTCCATCTACATGCTGACGCCGAACGGACGTTTCAAGACCAACACGAGGCTCTGTCTGAGCATATCAGGTAAAAGTGATTTTTCTTTATTTAGGGGAAGCCCTAAAATTTGTTTAAATTAAGCTCGTGAGGTACTTAGAGGAAGGAATCCCATGGTTTAGTTGTAGTATAAGCTACATGCTGTGCCTAGGCATAAAAACGAATCATTTCCTTTTGCTTTTTTAACCATTTCACAAATTCAAAAAATTTTGATATGGTTCGATAATATCTTTACTTTTTGATTTTAAAAACTTCTAAATATTATGGGATAAGTGAGATATGTTCTATATAGTAATATATTAATATATATGCACATATTTACCTCCGTTTTGTGATTACACTTTGTAAAAATAATTTTAAACAAAAACAAATACTTCTGCAAGTCTTTATTTTGAGGTAAAATGAGAGCTAAGAGCGAAATGTGCTTTTTATTGTAATCGAAGATCCGAGATAGGATCTGGTCAGCTTCCGTTTACAAACATTTTAGAAACAAGAAGTAAAATAATATAAATATTTCTTTTTAGTTTTGGTATTAACTTTGTATGTATTTTCCCTTTGCAGACTTTCATCCGGACACTTGGAACCCTACTTGGTGCGTGGGAACCATACTCACAGGCTTGCTAAGCTTTATGGTAAGCGTCTTTCAAATGTCATGCAACATAAATGATTAAAAACCAATTATTTTCCTAGCTGGAGAGTACACCCACGCTGGGATCCATTGAGTCGTCGAACTATGACAAGCAAATGTTTGCTCAAAAGTCCTTAGCATTTAACCTGCGCAACACAAATTTCTGTGAGCTGTTTCCCGAAATGGTCGATGAGATAAAGCAGCGACTCCAGGGGACCCAGGCGGCGGCCGCTGCAGCGACAGGTGGCACTGCGTCCACTTCGACAGGTGCGAAGCGTGCCAATGGCCTGGCCAATGGCGTTGCTCTAGGGGCGGCGGGCGCTAACCTGGCGGCGGGTGGAGCTGGCGGCGGTCATCCTCAGAATGGCGCGGACGGCATCGATGGCGGTGGGGCGGGGCAGGCTGATTCGGCTAACGGCGGCGGAGCGGCGGCGCTGCAAAACAGTGCTCGCAATTCGTATATGAATTGGCAGTCCGTGTATTCCAACCTGGTGATCATCATCTGCTTTGCGATATTTGCCCTCATTGTTAATTACGTGATCAAGAACCTGAATCAGGAATAGAACTAACTCTACGACACAGCCTCTATATTTATATACGAATATACACATCCGTGTGCGTGTGCATATTTAATCTAGTTTACTCTAAAGTAGTCTTCGTGGATTCAGTACCGCTTGAGAAGTATTTGCAGACCCGCTTGGCCCCAGCCTCCGCATCCACCACCCGCCATCCATTCCCTAACCACGGTTCCCACGATCGCTATTTAGTCTGAAAATATTGGCAATAAACAAAAACTAGAAACACAGATACACACACCCATACATCCACACACACACACACACAATTATAAACTCAATTTGTGAAACCTATAAATTGTTTTGTTATGTATTCATTACTATTAACGTCTAGTTTAATGCAACGTAAAAAAAGCAGGGAATATGTTTGTAAATGAATAAAAAAAAGAAGAAAAGAAAATGCTGCAACATGTAAGCTCGTGTACAAATTAACCAACTTATTTATGTCAGTTTGCTGCTTATAAAATGGATCTTCACTTTCAGCGACCTTAAATTGCCTGATGTTGATTCAACTTATAAAGTAAGTTGTAATTTGTAGTTGGCTTTGCGCTGGCTAAGCGGCTTAAGTGTGAAGCAAAGTCCGCCGGCAGTCGACTATAATTTCTCCTCATGTCTGGCAGTTTGGGTAAATCCAATAAACTGGTGACGGTCCAACAATGTTTCACATTTAAACCGCTTAACACGGCCAGAAGTCTCTTTTGCGGCTACTTTGTTGGTCATCTTAAGCCAAAATTACACACATGACGCTTATTACTGGTGGGCACTGAGTTGGGTGGCGCGAAGTTCCAGAGTTTAAGCGATTTATGGCGCCCATAGTAATAGCAAGATATATGCGCGCCCTGCATCCTGAATAAAATATACTTTTAAGAGGGTAGTTTCCAAAATAATTCCAAAATAAATCTTTTTAAAGAAAGGAATATGTAGTTTTAAGTCATTTTAGGCATTATATTCTATATTCCTGGGGTATCAGAAATGGCTTTAAAAGGTTAATTTCCAAGCTTAATTGGAAAGTATAGTTTTAGTTTTTTAATTTATAATTAATATTTTTTTATTGTTTATTTGGTGGTAATTGGCTGCCTTAAATTTAACTTAATTCTATTATTATTAGAATTTATAATTAATAGTAAAATTTGATACTTTTATTTTTATTGTTAGTACTTTGGAATTCTTAATAAATATGAGTAAAGTTTGTGTATATTGGCGTTACATTTAGAGGTATTTTCATAATGCAATGATTGGTATATATTCAAAGATCGCCTAGAATTGTTAAATTTATATATTATATCCTTTTGAAATCATAATGATAACACTTAAGAGAGATAACTTGAAACTTTATTTATTTTATTTATTTAGGTGAGATATCTTATTAGAAAGTTTTACGTCTAAAAAGACCTTCAGAATATGATAATCAAAAGTGTATTGCTTTTATTAATGTATACAGAAAGTGCATTGGCTTTGACTGGCTTGAAAAAAGGAACTTTTCCGCTTATTCAGCAGACTTCTTAAAATAAACGCATAAGGGATAGACTTCATTTTGCGATGAAAGTTCTTTTTGCCAGACGCCGAAGTTGATAATTTAACTAACGTAAATTTCAAGTTCAGGCAGCATGGCAAAGTTTCCCGAGTGCGGCTGGCACTTGCAACTTTTCAAATTTCGTTGTTTGTTTTATGAACTTGCAACAGTTTAAGCCAATTTCGGTTGCACAGAAGAACAAAAAGGGGACAAACAAAAAACAAACCAGCAGACACAACACTAAATGATATCCCGGATGGCAGGAAGAAGAGCACAGAGACCCCGTAACCGAGACATCTCTGCCACTGTCATCGAGTATTTTTATGGGGAGTGACGATGGGCGGGGATTTGGAAATATGAGTCCTGTAGTTGGGGACCTAGCCTGTGTGCTTTTTGCCCAAAATGTATTTTGAGTGCCCTCCAAGATGGCGACGACTGGCACTGGACTCCAAGTCCATCCAAGTTGTCTCCTGCATTTCCGCTTTATCCTCTTTGATGCTCGGTCGGATGTGCAATTTTTGCTCATTTGTTCTTGGCATTTATAAGCTCCTGCTGCTGCTCCCCGAAAAAGAGGTCAGTGGCGTTGGAGCCCGCTGAGTTCATTGTTCTCTCGGCACAGGATAAAATACGGAATCCCCAAATGTGGTCAGTACTGGCGGTTCCAGGCTTAAATGCCCAACAAATGGGTACAAGACATTAGTTGACGGCAATAAATGTTGATGCTCCCGGGCTAAGCCGCTTAGCCAGGGAAATATGCGCGACTAAACCCACCGAAACAAAATACAAATGGAATGGTCAGCGTCCTTTGGATGGGCTACGAACTCCGTGGAAGTCGGCCTGAGCCATAAAAATAATGGCGAAAACAAAGGCGAGTGCCCACGGCCAAGGCGGTCGGGCAGATAAATAAATATAAATAAATAAAAATAACAAATGCAATAATCATTAAGTTCGCCTCATTGGTGGGCATGTGCGCCCCAAGTCCGATGGCCATCTGGAACTGGCTTCATGTCCTGGATCCTGCACAGCAAGAAGCAGTGAGAAAATAAACGTTTGTTTCAGTTAATATCTGAAATAAATATAAGTAAAAGTAAGAAAATACAAGAAAATGTATATTTTGCTTTATTGCTTTATAAATATTGTAATAATATATTATAGAATGATTACTTTCTCCTGAAAATAAAAATAAATGTCCTGAATTTTTCACTGCTATCTTTCAGTGTCGCTTTTCTTGACCAGTCCTCGGGCCATAAATGTTACACATCCGCACAGAGGAAAACCCACCCACACACACACACTTACTCAGCCAGATGCGCATATAAATGAAAATGTTTCTTAAATTATGTGGGCAATATACGTTTATGCCTGTGTCAGTGTGCGCAATAAACGATAAAACATAAACTTAATATGCAAAGGCCACGCGAAAATAGCAGCAGACGAAAAGTATGCTACATATTCGCTGAGTCCGGAGTGTTTGCTTGGCGTGAATGCTTGAGTGTGTTTGTGTTTGTACGAACGTATAAGTGTGTGTGTGCGGTGCCAAGTGAGCATTCATTCTCTTTATCAATTCATAAACAAATGGTCATCAGCTGTGCACAAAGGATTATGGCAGGATTGGAAACGGATGAGGTGCCGTAAAAATTGGTTTCCCGATTGTGGCCAAATTCCAAGGCAGAGCCAAATATTTCTGACTTGTTGAAATATTTTATGCCTCCAAATAAGCTAAATTTAAGCATTCATTAAGTGATATTAAAATTTTTATTTGATTAAATTATTAATTGTAAATAGTAAAAGTAGTAATAGTTATGTGTTATAAACCCATAACATATTAGTAAAATAAAATTATTTTCTATATAATTATGATGTTTAAGCTTTAAATTATAAATTAAATATCTTTCCAAAAAGATACAATATAAAAATGAAATATTCTATAAAATATAATAATTAAATTGTAGTTTCATAAGGTTTATATTCTAAAAAAATTAAGCTCAACTTACTTTGCTTCACATAATATTAAAGCCTATTTTTAAAACAGATAATTTTTTATTGAGTAGCTAAACCCTCCTCAACATTGATAATCAAGTTCAATAATAAAATTCTGAAATTATATTTTGTTTTACCGTTCAATCAACGATGTAATAAAGGCCCTTTCGTTAATAAAAGCCAATGTAAAGATATTTATTATTGGCAAGAAATTTGCATAAATCAATAAAATGCAATGCAATTTAAGCGATGCAATGGCCTCGCATGTGAACACACATGAACCTATGTACATACAAGGATGTGGGCTAAAAGGACGAGTGGCTGGTGGACAGTGACTGGGGAAATGGGATGGTCAATTGGAGAGCTGGACAATCGTTAATTCAGCCTGTCAGCGGTCTCGAGCTCGTTTACTCCCGGAAACCGTGCACTTGGACGCTAATGTATTGTGCTTTATGTGCTTTATCTGCTGCACTGCCCCACTTCATCATCATCATCATCACGATCGTTGCTGCAGTCGTCGTTGTCGTCATAGCCGGTTGTTTCATTGTTGTCCCTCTGTACTGCAATTGCATTATGCGATATTTTCTGGTCGCCTCTAATGCGACCTGATGCGAGGGGAAAAAGTTAGCACCACACCACTCGACCGCATCGCCATAAATTTCAATTAGTGCGGATGCATTTGTGTATTTGCGTGCGCAAAATTTTGAATTACGAACTCTGGATTTGGGCGAAACGGCTAATTGCTGATTGAGTTCTGGGCTCTGGCTTCATCTAGTTTGCTGGATCAACCAATCAATGTCTGATTGCTCTGCTGCCCAGCCTGGTTGAGGGGCAATTGGGTCTCAATGTTGTTCGAAAATTGTGCGAACACCAAAGTGACTAAAAATTGGAAGAGGGAGTTAAGAGTACACAGAAACAAAAACTAGGCACTTAAGGGGGTTTTATGCATTAAAGAAAGGTTTAAAAATGGCAAAGTTATTGTATATCATATTATTTTGTAAGGTATTCAAATTTCTATGATTATAAAACTATATTAGAATCAGAACCCCTTATAACATTGTAAAAGCTAAAGTTTAATATTAATCATAAATTCGTACACCTCTTTAAACAGGTGCTAAGACTTTTTTTTTTTTTATTTAGAGTGTGAGGACTACTCCCTCACTCGCTGGCTGTCAGTGCCAAGTGGTTGCTGTCCTAACTCCAACAAATTATGAGCACAATAAAAAGTGGCAAGAGGCGACACTACATGAGGGGACAGCAACAAATGCAACACGCGACACTTACACAAGTGGCAGGCACTTCCGTCCAGCAGATGCTCCACATCCACTTCCACTGCCAATGCCCTTGGTCCAGTTGTTCCTGTTCCCGCTCCTGCTCCTGTTCCTGCTCCTGTTCCTGTTACTGTTCCCCCTCTTTAAGGCTCAAGTGCTTGCTTGTTGGTTTTATGGGAATGTGTGAGACTCTCGCATTGAATTAACTTGAGTGGCCGGCGAGAACGAGGGCGTTCGTGTGGTCAGTGGCTGGCATTTATGGATCAGCCTGTCAGAGCTAGCACATTTGTCAAGTGTTTTCATTTACTGATGGATCAAGCTGGATAAGCAACAGCCATGCAACTAGAAAAGGGGAGTCTTAAAGGACTCTTACTAGAAGAAAATAAATATGCTACAAACGGATATAAATGCATGTGTTTATGGTAATTTCGAAATCTAATGCTAGTAAATGATACCTAGTACCTATTATTTGGTAAAATATATGTTTAATTTTTCAAAGTTCAGGATTTTCATTTAATAATAATAATAGCATTTTTAATAAATGAACCCCACTTGCAGTGTACATTTTAAATTGTATTATACGTATTCGTGTCTTATCATTTTCCTTGGCAGGCTGCCAGACGCCAAAGTCAAGTTTCGCGATGCGTCGACTTTAAGGGACACTCCGCGACCCCAGTTCCGACCCCAGGAGCCATCAAGGAGAGATACGCACGGAAAATGCGCCACTTGAATATGCAAAGCAGCCTGGGGAGGACGGTTGGGTTAAGGGCAGGATATCTTTATGCCGGGTGGAGGAGCACTTGTTGCTCCGTTTTTGCAGTGCGAGCACGAGTTGTTGAAAAGTAAAATTATTAAAACTTTTTGAATTAACAAAGCGCCAACAACGAGCTAAATGACGTCGACGATGTCCGAATTTCCAAAAAGTGAATTAAAAGCGAATAAAAAGCGACAAAGTTAATTTATGCACAACTAGATACAAGCAAGGAGTAGCAAAGAGATAGAATGAAATATAAATAGAGAGAGAGATAGAGGGGAGAGAGAGAAAGAGCACACATACAAACAGAGACAGAAAGATAGGGAGCAAATAGTTGAAACTGTCGCTTGAACTCTGGAAACGGAAAACTGAACGCCATATTAGATTCAAATGCATTTCCCTGTCGGCCAACACCTCCCGCTTCCGGTAGTTCTCTGCACGGGGACCATCCCTTTTCCCAGCCCCGTTTTACCAGGCCCTGGCTTCCGCTTTCGCAGCCGGAAATGAACAGCAAACTTTTCGATTGAGTTTTCCGCCTCTGCAGTCGGAACAGCGGCCAGGATAAAGTTTTGGCATTATTTTTTGTTTATTTTCTTGTTGATCCATAAAACACAGTCGCAGCAGCAGCAGTACCAGTAGTTGTGGGCGTGGCCCGTTTGGCGAATAAACTCCCTAATGGAGCCTACAGTTAACATAAATTGGCAAAGGAGAACATGGGGCAGCGAACGTTAATTAATTTGCGGACAAATCTTTTCTAGCACAACTACAAGGCTGCTAGCCCGCTAGCAATCAAAGCTCATAAATTCCAAACAAATTAAGCAGTCGAAACTTGGCCCCTAATCCAAGTCTCAGCTGGTGTCCAGCGGATGGTAATGATGGGCATTTACCAGGCAACCGGAAACAGGAAAACAACAGCAACAGCAAAAGCACCGACCGACGACGACCCCCCCACACACATCAATGGCAATCATGAAAATTGGACAGCTAAGTTTGGGCCCAGAACAAAGGGGAAATAGGAAAAGGCCTGTGGGGGGGAAACGGAAGGAGGAAAAACGAAAAAACAAAATAAAAGCAAGAGAAAATATATATACATGGTGTTCTCGGGGCCTACGGAAAGTGCCGACAAAGCGAACAGAAAATCAACAGAGCCGAGCAGGCAATAAACTGCCTGACAAATGAAAATAAAAGCCGGGCGGCGGACGCTCGCAATGAGCCAACGAGCTACAAGATACAAAATACAACCTCCGACCTACAAGATACATTCTCTGCCAAAAGGCACAGGCGAAATGAACAAGCAGCAGTTGATGTCCTTCCGTTGGGGCGCCAGATCTCCGAGCTTCGAGCTTCGAGCTCGGCGCACATCCGCCGCTGGTCATTTCAATCAATTTACCCGTCCACACACACTCGCACAGCAGCCAACACTCTCTATGGCCAGCTCCAGCTCCAGACGGATGAGCCCATACATGCTTGGCGTCCCATTTGCACCGAGCAAAAATGTCAAGTAGTGTTCGAATTATATCAAAACCGTACCCAAGTTCTATTACAATTATAAAAAATAATAATAAAAATTTTACAGTTTACAAAGCAGTGGAACTTTTTTCAAAACACACTTAAGTAAATTTGTAACCCATATTTATAAGAAATAAGATGCTTAAAAACTAAAAATAATTTTTAAAGTAATAAGACTAGTTTAGTTAAATTTTTTAGTGTATTTGATTATATATATTGAAGCTTAATTTTAATTATAACCAGGGCTTAAAAAGTTGACTACCGTTTGTCTCGATGCAAACCTTAATATAAAAAACGTTTCAGTTCGCCATTCTTCTGTATTCTTTTTTTTAGAGAGACAGAGAGAGAGAGTACTTTTTCCTCTCCTGGGGCCACTTTTTTCGGCAAAATCTTTTGCACAATCATGCATTTTTTGCCTCTCTTGGATCTTGGTTGAAGCCAAGCAGCATCAGCAACACTCAGTAGCGAACGAGAGACTTGTCTTTAGCTGCACACTGAGAGAGCCTCTCTTTTGAGCAATTACTACAAAAGTTTCTACGAGAGAGATTGTTCATTCAAGATTCTTGGGTTCGTTTCATAGAGAGGAATGGAAGGATCATGAGGCTATAGACGAAACTCCGGTATAAATGGTACACAAAGCATATATTACTTTTGGCCGATCAGGTTTCGTGTTTAAGGAATTGTTTTATTTATTTTATAATACTTATATTCTATCTCTTGCATTATTTTGTAATTTCTTTCCATTGACGAAATGAACTCGCCACACTAATTTTTTTTCCTTGTGCAGGCTGGATTTGACTTCTTTTCTTTTTTTAATAAATGTTCGGTGGGGAGAATTGTGCTGAAATTCGCTAGCCGGAAATGGCAGCCATGACGGAAACGAAGACACATTGTTGTTGCGGCCCCGAGCGGCGAATGCGAGTGTGTGTGTAAATGGTTAGACGCATGTGTGAGAGGAAGAGAGAGAGAGAGATGGGCGGCGAAGAACTACATACATAAGCAGTTATTTGTCATGTAGCAAACTCTCAAAATACTTTATTCACACACACACGGCGCACTCGTACACACTGTGCCGTGCAATACAAAGCAATGTTGGCAGCTCAGCAAAACACCGGAAGTCGTAAAAAGTATTTCAATTTAGTGCAAAACGTCCTTGCCACCTCCTCCATCACCTTTTCCGTCCGCCTCACATCTCCGGCTCTGCCTCGCTGATTGAAGACATGGCCAGCACACTTTTTCCCTAGTTTTTCTTTTCTTTTTTTGGTTTGCCTTTTCCTGTGATGTTTTTATGTGTGCTAGGTTTTTCCGGCATAACCCGAAAACTGGGAGGCGGCAGTAGCAACTATGTGGCAGCACAGCCTTATTGCATTAAAGCCATACCACGGCTCCCGAACTAAAGCGCAGGATGCCGAAGAATCCCGGCGAATTAAGGAGAAGTCGGGTCATTTTTATGGGGTTTAGTCCAGGGGACTAACTGTTGTATAAAATTGTAGAAATATTTAAACTGGCGAGCTTGAAACAACTAGCAAACACTTTATTGGTATAAATAGGCGAGTACCGGGATAGCCAGGGAAATGACTTGCAATCCTCCTCCAATAATCGCTATTCGACTGGAACTGCTCCTGTAACCGCAGGCCAGTTGCTCCTCCTCGTCGCCCACGCCAAAGGTGCACTCGTTGTCGTAGTAGTTCCCATAAACAGCAAAGGTCAGCAGATCGTCCAACTCCAGGGGTTCGCGCAAGGCAAAGCTAACCTCGTGCTGGTAACTGTGCCACGGATAATTGCAAATGAGCAGAAATTGCGTTTTTGATATAACTCACCTATCCTCAGAGGCCTTCTGCTGAGACCACTTAAACTGTCTGGGCTCCAGTGGGAGCAGATTGCTAAGCAGGGAGTTGGGGCTAAGTAGAAACTCCCGCGATTCCGGATAGGTGACCGCGATGGCCAGCCGTGTAAGGGTCACGCGGTCATGCTGTTCCGCTTCCTCCGAGTCCAACAACTGTCTGCAGTCCTCGATTGTGGAACCGGTGCAGGCAAATAACGCACAGTTGCGTATGTAGTTGGCGTCCACAGTGTCGTTGGTGCGCTAGCCCTCGTAGACGCCCAGACGGTAGTTGTACAAGCTGCCTGTCCCTGTCACCAAGAATGATCTCCAAGCTATGTCAAAGTGACAGCAGAAGCTGCCTTGGCACAGCGTCCGGTTAACATTGCCGCTGGCTCCCTCGTCAAAGTGAAGTAGCTCAGTCTCGTAGTTTTCCAGGTCATCGCGCTTCATCAAGTAGCTCGAGCTGTTGGCCACCTGACGAGGCATCCTCACTTGCAGTACAGGGACTGTTCCCGCTCGCTTCTGGACAGACCTGCGCTGCCTGTACTTGGGAACTTGGGCAACGTAAATGGTTCGCTCTCCCGAGTCCTGCCTCATCACGCTGGTCAGGGCACCGCTACGGCCATGGTAGATGCCAGATCCACTGTTGCCAATCGAAGGATTACTGGCTCCGGCTGCCAGTAGGTTCACGTCGTTGGAGTGAGCCCAGCCCGCTTGGACTTGGACAGCTGTCGTGAGAAAGTGGAGGGTTATTTCTTTTCGAGTTTTATGTAAAAGCAATGATCAACTCCCACCTGTGAGAAAGGGCAGCTGAGAATACCACTTAGCCGGCAGGATAAAGTCCGTAATTCCCTGCTCAACAAGGAGCTGGTGGGCTGGCGTGTAGAAAAGGATATCGAAGCAGATAAATTGACCGAAAGTGACCCCGAAGTCCGTCTCGAAGGTGATCAGCTCCGGCAGGTAGGTATCGTTTTTGTTTTCGCCCAACACGTGCACCTTTCGGTAGCGAGACACCACGACACCCTCGCGATCGAACACCACATTGGAGTTGTAGGTATTGAGGCCGTCGGAGGCACAGGGCCTCGTGTCCTCTGGCACATCCTCGCACTTTTCTTTTTCCGTGAGATTGATCACCACATACTTGCTGGCATTGCGGGCTGCACACGACAGGATCACCAGGAAATCCTAATAGTAGGTGGCATTGTGATCACACAGGCAGAGAGTGATATTGTCTTTGGGATTCGGTACAAATGTCATGGGTCCCATGCCATTCAGTGTGCCCTTCGGAAAGACAATAATGTCCGTTGCGCTGGCATTCTCCGACAGAATGATCTCCACATAGGCTTGCACATTCTCCCTCACACTGAGCTCCGACTGACGGAACTCCACCACCCCGGCAATATAGTAATCTGATTCCACTAGCGTCGCCTGAAAGAGCGGAGAGCGTGGGAAGCTAATCAGACGTATAAACAAACAAATTATGTCTGATTTGTGCGGCTTATCAGGAACTAACAGTCTGGAGCGTAAAAACCCTCAACCTCTTCACTCACCTGCTGACTAATGCCAAGTAGTACCGCCAGGATAAGCCTCAGAAAAAGAAACCGCCAAGAATTTTCGACCATGTTTCAGATTCTGTCACCTGTTTATGACTAAATCAGTCTCCAACATGGCTAGGCTTATAAAACTACAAAGAGTGGCAACCTTTAATCTAATCTATCTATCACTCTTTCAAGTGTTGATTCTCCAAAATGTAAGCCAACTGAAAATGATAATTTTGGCCATAAATAGTGATTTTAAATGTCTAAAAAGAATAATCTGCATTCTTTAAACATAAACTAAAAAAATTTATGAGATTAATGAAAATCGATATAAGATAATTAAAGGAAAGGTAAAAAGTGGACGAAAGCCATTCAATATATGGGTGAATGAATGCCAAGCTTACATATATTAAATGTAACTTATAGTTTGTTTTTTGCTCTTTAAATAATAAGAAAATGTTAAAAGAAACCTTTAAGGGTCGTTCTGCTGGGAATATTTTAGAATTTATGTCAGACTAAAAATATTTTTCCATTTCCATTAATTCTTTCACTTTATTCTTATTTTTTGAGGGCATTTCACATTCTATTGCATATTCACGATTAGGAGAAAAGTTCATCCGCGTTAATCCGTGACTTAAAGTCTCGCCGACCTCTTTTTCAATATCTTTGTCAATCCCGTCTGGATATCTTCCATTTTGTAATCCCATCTTGCTGGCAGCCCGTTTTGCTCCGACAATTTCTCCTTGTTTCGCCAGAGTTTTAGCCTTGGTAATATATTTCGGAGACACGTCGCCTGCTCCCGAAATCCTTCTCCTTCTCCGTGCATCCTGACACTGCTGCTGCTGGTATCCTTCGCCCTTCGTTTCGCCTCGCTGCTCCGTGACTTTTCGCGGCCGGCGATTCACACGTTCCGGCTGGGATAGTGGGGCCAATTTCCAGGGTTTTCCCGGACCAACACCAGCAGATACGGCAACATTTTTATTTGGACGCTCCGTTGTCATTGGTTTCGGGGCCGAGGCAACGTGACTATTAGTGCGGCATTTAACGCCTTTAATGTTTCTGTGAGCTGGCCGAAGGTGCCCGGGGCACGTAGTTAGTATTCGGCAGCTGCAATCCGTAATACAAATTAATGATTTTCGGCTCGAATTGACAGTGCCAAGACAAACAGAAACGAGAGACGGATAACAAACAACAATCTGCCAAGAGTGTGTTCTAAGCAAAATATGCTGATGCCTGTTTGCAGCGCCATGTGTCTTCTCCAGGCCAAAATAAATTGAATAGCCAAGAGTAAACAATGTGCACAGTTGGGAAAAAAGTAACTAAAACAAATGGAATTTCAATTAAAATAGTCAAGTATACAGTATATGTAACTAATGCTAGCTGAGAGATTTAGAAATGTCTAATAAGTTTGAATAAATAATCTTAAAAATATTGTTTCTATTATTTCTATATATACTCAATATAATCCATTTAATACTTTGATTTCTTTAAAGAAATGTTTATGATTAACCTACATAATAATTTGTAAATCTTAAAGTTATTTTTCATTTTCCGAGTGCCTTTTTGTGTATATGCCACAGCCTGTTGCTAAAATAGCAAATATGCTCAACATGCCAACTAATTTTCCATTGTGATTTATCTCCATCAGGACTTCTGGCTCTCCTTATTGTGATTTTGGCATCGTTCGTCCATGATTTTAATTAATGCGTTGGATAAAATCTATTTGCAATATGACCGAACGACCGACCGACTCGCCTCAAGCTTCAAATTAATGTCTGTGCCTGCACTGACAGAAAGAATTTCTCCTCGTTTAGCCTCGACTGGCTTAAAGGACCGCCAGCAGAGGACAGGATGGCTGGCAACGGTGCGTATGTGTGATCCGCAGCAGGTCGCGTACAATGAGCGAAACGTGCGGCTCGTTTGTCACGTGCGGAGTCAGTAAATTGCAATAAGCGCCGCAGCAAGTCGAAATAAGTGTGAGGAAAGGAAGGAAAGCCAGCGGAGCGGAGCGAGAGAGGTTTATTTTTCACGGCAAACCAAATAAAAGTGGCGCATATCAAACGCAAACCGCCACAAGAGTTGTCTCATCAATTGCCGGCACCTTTAGCTGTAGGGGAAAAAAACAATACATTGTTATATTTGTTTTTTCGTTTAAAGCGGACTTATTGCACGGAATGTTTTTGAATTAGCGATGACAGAATGTTGGGACATAGAAATATCGTTACTTTTACCTATTATATTTTAAACAATTATTATAATTGTATCTATTTATAATATTTTTTTTATTATTTCCATTTTCTCCGCTTAATAAGAGATGCGATCAAAATAGTAGTGAATATAAAATGTTGTTGGATGCCTTAATATCGTGGCCCGAAATATCCTTATATTATTTATGGATTATATGCTTCGATTTTAGGTAAGTTTTACTTAACAAGTCAATAAAGTAAAACCTATATTAATGTTAGTTATCTATAATTTTTTTTAACTTTTAAAATCTTTGCACATACTGTTTTAGTTTTGTTTTTAATTACAATTTCTTAATCTTTACATTATTTTTATTTCCTTTGCCCTAAAATATTGTTTCGATTTGTACCAATATATATTCCGAAATCAAAGTTGGTTTGTTTGATATCAAATAACAGCATTCTCGATTATTTCGATATCATAAACCACATTACCGATGAATTTAAGTACTTCCCTAGTTTTGCCAAATAATTCTTGAAGTATAATCTTAATCTTGGCAATTTCCTTTCGTTCATCCCCAAAAGCAGTTAAAGAAAAAAGAAACAAAAGTTTCCTGCCAGCTCTCGTTTATCATTTTGTTTCGGCGACACGACATTCATTTCGGTTGCCTCGACTGTTTGCACGTTTTTTCATTTGTATCTTCGGGAGGTGTCGTTGGCTCACATAGATTTAAGTGCTTTCTTTGCTGCCACGGCTGCTGAAATAAAATTGAATTAATTTGGCATCAGGACGATACAATTTAATTATCAGCGGATACGTGATATCTATTCACTTTCCGTCATGCCCAGTTAGCCGCTCATAGTTGCGGTTCATTCAGTTCCCATTTGTGCGCAAAACGCATTTAATTGTTATTGAAGCCCATTAGCGCTGGCCATGCAAAACGTTTTTAAATCATGGACGAATCATGGAGCTCCACATAGTATGTGTTTTTTGCGATCATCTCCGTTCGAATGGCAACAAAAATAGCAAAAATCCAATTATGCCCAAGCACGTATTTTCCATTAAGCAAACAGCAAATGGCGGCCAGCCGACAGCAGTCAGATAGCCACAAGCACATTATGGGCACAAGGTACTCCACAGTCCCGTTCTCGATTCCCATTCTGGTGAGGTTTATTCGAAAATTCCAGACAGGTTGTCGGTTGGGATAGACTTGTTTCTGAATGGCTTAAAATAAAGTCAAGGCTTGTTCTTGAACTAAGTTTAAATACACTTTAATTTAGCAGAAATATATATAAGAAATTTTTATAAAACAAACTATGGATTTAATTATTTATAATTATATAGTTAGTTTTTTGAAATCACTAATATTTATTACCCAAGAAAATTCTTTAAATATTACCTTGGAGACCTACATTAAAATCAACTTCCAAGCGCTGTCGTTTACTTTTTAAAAACAATTGCAAATGGAAACAGGTCTGATAGTCTCAGCCTTTTAATGAATCACAGATCCTGCTCCTGCGCCGGTGGTCCTTCGTTTATTTCCAACAATTAAACCCATCAATGGCAGCGTCAGCTGATGCGCTTAAGCCAGCCTCGAGACCATTAAGCCCGGTTTGAATGCCGCGACTGCCGTGGAGGCTGGGAAAGCGCGCCGGGAAAAGCAGGAGTGCCTCAGCACACATGGCAGTGCACACTTGACATTTCAATTTCCGCATGCACCCCGAGAACTCGCAACAAAAGGGGAGAAACAGAACCAGCAGCAGCAGTAGCAGCAGCTCGACAAAAAAAAGGAGACTGTAGCCAATTCCATGCGGGCAACGTCGCAAAGTTGCTTTCAATTACCCAGTCAGGACACGCTTGCTGCCTTTTGTTTTTTGCATGCCCGGCACGCCCCCTGAATCCACCGCCCATCGCCCACAGCCCACACTTTACGCCCCCCCTCAATCCACCTTCAATCCACCCTCCGGCGACAGTTGTACAGTTCTTCAGTCTATTCACATTTTACGCTTTGTTTCTGGCCCCGAAACCATCGCTGACTGCCTGGCAATGCAGTTTATTAAGCTGACAGAAGTTGAGGTAGGATTCCAGTTTATTACGTTTTACGAAAAAAATCTTTAAAAAATTCAGAAAATGAAATTTCTGATGTTTTCGAAGAGTTTTCGGAATTAGTAAAGCAAAACAAAGTATAATTTTCAGAACTTAGTTTCATAAGTTAAGTCAATCGTTACATTTAATTATAACAAATGTAATTCACGATATTTTATATATATTTAAATATTAATTGAATTAAGCTATATTTAGATTATTTTTTACTTATTAAATTATTTAAGACGCTTAAGCGACTATAAAATAGCCAAATCGGTGTCACCATCTCAGCTGTGATGATATCACCTTAAGTTTAAAACAAGTAAGCAGAGAGAATGCGTTGCAAGGAAAAATGGGTTGAAAGAAAAGGATAAGAAGGAGGAGGAGAAGAGGGATTGCAGGTGACCCGGCCACTTGAGTAACTTGAAGTGGACAGGGCGAAAAGCTGTCAAGTGGCATTAATAACAAAAGCCATCTCCGAGGTAAGGGATAAGCAGCAGTGCGCACCTGAAAGTATGCAGCACTTGTGTCCGCTCCCCAGCCCGGTCTTGCAGCTGGATAAGCTTTCGATCCGATTGGCGACGACGACGACTCTGAATTATGCTAATTTACTTTTATCGCTCCGCCGGCAAAGTCAATTTAATTGTAATTTTCCAACGCGCAACGCATTTTAGTTTCACTTCCGCCCGCACTCGCCTTTTCAATTTCAGAACGGCCCGCCGCGTCTTGCATTTTCATGAGAAATAATTTAATTTGCCTTTTCCCCTTCGACGTCCACTTTTCAAACTTTGCTTTTGCCACTTCCTTTGCCGGGGCTTAGTGTCCTGTCCGTCTATCTATCTGTCTGTGGCTCCATTTTCATGCTTTTCCACCGCCGTGTATCATTTGGAAATTCAAAGCTCGTACTTTTTTCCCTCATTATTGAAAGGGCGAACCCTCCACTCACAAAAGGCAAGCAAAAAAATATAAGAAAAAAAAAGTAACCCTGATGGGGGCGAGCGCATAAAACTGCCATGGAAAGTAGCTGGCAGCCGGGTTCTTTTCTGCAATAATGCGATTGGGGGCGCGAACTGCCACGCTTTGCCGGATTCCGGACTCCTCCGGTCTGAACCTCCGCCGCGCCCATCCGGTCCAGTCTGGTCCGGCCGCGTCCAGTCGCATCCGCCTGCGAAGCCACTGTCTAAGTGGAAAAAAGGTTTTGTCACGGCTAAGCACTTTTCAAATTCACAAGGGTCGCCCCCAAACGCCACCGGCAGCTGCTGTCCGCTGTCGGGGAGTCCGTAGTCCAAGGGCCACAGGCCACAAACCGCGAAGAGGCTTTCGTCCTGGCTTTGTTTCTCTGCAAGGTATATTGAATTTTAAGAATTAGGATAGTAGAGTTTACACATCTCAGTAAATAACAATACAAATGCATGATAAAATATATTAAAAAGATATGCTACTAACAATTTTGAATTATTTTCAGCTTTCAGATTAGTTGAAGAAACTTTTTTACTCAAGAAACTTTAAAATATAAGTTAAAAAAGTAATTTATTTACTTTAAAAATATTATATGTCATCACAAAAAATGGTTTAATTTATAGTTTGTATTTGCTTCAAGTATAAACAATCATTAATCGGTATTTCCTAGTCGAGACTGTTGAGCTTCCATTCTTATTTCATTCGATTTCAATGTTTTATACACAATTTTTATGGCTAACAGCATTGCTGTTGGCCGGGCTCTAAAGTTTTATCATTATAATTGCAGCAAACTGAGTACTCCGGCAGCTATTGAAACATCTGGCCAAGGGCTAATGATAAAACAATCTAGTGCGACTTGGGGGATAGCACGCCGACATCCTGAAGTGTTTTTGTGGGGCGAGGACGAAACTTGAGTAAGCCAAGTCAAGTTGTGCAAGTTTTTTGGACTAAAGACTTAAAAAACAATAAGAGAGATGGTACTCTATTGACAGACTAATGCCTGCCTTGAAACGATAGTTAAGGCAACAATTGGGAAACTTTGCTTTGATTTGTGCCAAGTTTCCACAGATTATCTCGCGAAACTTTTTGGCTTTTAAAGCTTCGTTTTTAGTGGACGGGAAAACTTATGAGGGTTGAGTTTCTAAGTGATTTATGAAGGAATTTGAAGTTTGCGAAACTAATAGCGTATGTTTATAATTATTTTAGCAGGTGAATAATATTAAAATTGTGTTATTATTATGGTAATCAAAAAGCGTCTAAAAATTATATTTATATACCATTTAGATAAGATGGGGCTATATCTATTTTTATATGTTTATACAAATTATCTATTACAGACATAATTCAGACCCAGAAAAACACATGTAATTATGCAGCTCTTGAATTCCATGCGTAATGACCTTCCGACTCCATTGTTTAGCTTAGTCGCGGCTCAAAATTTGCTACAAATGCCACTTGATTTCCGAGGAGCCCTCATCCTGGGAAAACTCACTGCTGTCAGCGACAAGGAGCTCCTGCTTCGCTTCCCTTCACCCCTTTGGGCCCCCGCCCGAGCATCCTTATCTGGTGCAGCAACTCGACAAATGAAAGGGTCGCCATGACAACTCAATGAAAAAGTTAGGCATGCAAACTAAGGACCAGGATGTGGATATGGATGTGGATGTGGATGTGACTGTGACTGTGCAGAGCAGTGAAAGCTGGGACATGAAGTTTGATATCATTAAAGGCCACTTATGTGTCAAATGCAACGCAGCCGCAATGAAATTCGCCGGGAGACGGTACCAAGAAGTCGACGGCACACTTAAATGTCATTGAAATTGAAGCTCACTTGACAAGTAATGCTGGCGCAACACAGCCCTCGCCCTCGCCCTCGTCCTCGCTTCTGCCCCGCCCCCATTCAACCCCGTCTACGCCCCTGGCAGGGGGTTAACCCAAGGCAACTACACAAAGGCCTTGTCAGCAGACACTGACAGAACCGCCCCCCGAAGGCTGGCAGGCAGCCCCGTTTTGTAAAAACCTGGCTCTGTGTGCTGCAAAAAGTTGCCTCCTTTTCCTCCGATTAAGCCCAGCAAGATTGACATTATCTGTGGCTCTGAGTGATTTGCCAGCAAATGAGAATAGCAGCCGGAAACAGAAGCGGGCTGCAGGAGACGATGATTGGAATATCCTGACTGAGCATATGATTTAGTTTATTTAAGTTTCTCAAGTGTAAGTTTCCTGTAAAAATAGTAAGGAACCCTCATAAAAATTTATAATAAATTGCTTGTTGACCTATTTGATTTTTATATTGGTTGCTCAGTATTTTAAACCCGTTCTAAACTTTATAGGGTATAAACTGTCTACTATCCTATAATATATTCCTTTGGAAGGAGTGCAAAAATACGAAGAGTAATGGTGGGAGGCAGTGTCGCAGCGTTGACTGTCGCATAATTTTCATAATTGCATTGCCACGCATCAACGGAAATTGCGTGGCGCCAACAAGTCGATGTCAATAATTGCCAGCCAGTCAATGTGCTGCTCCTCCTTCTTCTGGTTCGCCTCCATTCATCCATTCTGCATCCTTCACTCCTTCAACCGTTCCCCGTCTCCAGTCGGGCAACGTGGCGTATGCGTAACCGCGCTGCATTCAGGCTGCGGCCGAGCAATTTAAAAGCCACAAAAATGCATTAAAATCCGAGTGTGCGCATAAATTATGGCAGTTTCATTAACAAACATTTTCGTAGCTCGCTCTATGCCAGGAAATGGCCAGCTCCACTCGTAATTAATCCCGTGCCCAACTACTCATATTAAATGTGGGCTTAAATGATTTATGGTTTAAACAATTTGCCATCGTCCAGGTGAGCGGAATGAATGACCAGACGCCATATTTTCCCCAGAGTCCCAATAAAAGTCAATGAAGCGTGCCAAATGAAGTGGCGGCCGCCTCGATTGCCCAGCTCTAAGTTGTTCGCCTAGTTTTTCGGCGAAACGGGGTGCAATTTGCCAGCTGAGCGAGTTCAGAAAGTCCTGGGAAAAACCGATTAATATTGCCACACGGCAATGGGCCTGGAAAACTTGGTCTGACCTACGCAGGGAAATTATAGCAAACTATATCGAGCATTTGGGAGTTTTGAATCGGTTGTAATCTGCTAACCCTTTAAAACTTCCACAATTAACACATTTGGCTTTGGCCGCCAGCAGCAGCAACAAGTGCTGCTCCTCTGCTTTTCACAATGAACTTTGCCCGCTGACTCATTGCCTCCGTACACTGAAAGAACTTTGAATGGGATGTAATATTCACCTCTTTATAATGAAGTCTTAATGAGGTTAAAGTATGCGGAATGTACAAGCTTAATTTCAACGAAATATTTGGAATTTCAAAGTTGTTAATGCTCTTGATAGTATTAAAATGAGTTCTTGATTTTATAGCTTATTTAATTTGTAGTTTTTATTATATATTTCTTTTTATAAAACTAGCATTCATTATATTAATTTTATTAATTAATTTATTCAATAACCTTTTTACATTTTTGACTTTTATTTCGTCGAGTGTGCCGTGACGTTGCTGAACTGTTGCTGCCGCTGTTGTAATATAATAAAACGCTTATTAAATTTTGCCGCCGTTATAACAAGCTGAGCAAGCAGGGCCCACAAAATTGCTGCCTGGGTCGCCGCAGCGCCACGCTTCCGATTCGTTCTTCATCTGCCAGTTGGCTCCTGGATGTTGGATGCTGGATGCTGTATGCTGGCTGCTCCTGCTCTATTCCTTGCCTTCAGGATAATGATGCGGTTTTGTTATGGCTTTTTGTTGGCACGGCCACCGAGACTAGGGCACGGGCCCTGCCATCATCATCATCATCGGCACCATACCGTGGTGGCCCCCAGTTTGTGGTCTGCAGCACTCAACGGGCGTAGCAGACTATCCGGCCATCAGGGCACCCGGAATCCGCCCTCTGTGGAAAGTTTTCGTGTACTGGCAAACACTTTTTCCTTGTGCTGCTCCGCTGCTCTGGTGCTCTGTTATTCTTGTTGCATTTGTGCGGCGGCCAGGAAAAGTTCAGAGTATCCATTCAGGGTCTCCGAATCTGCGGGGCGGCGGAAAGTCAGCAGGGGGATAAGCTGCCGGAAGGGAGGGAGTATTAGCATTGTGCCAGCAATGGCTACGTAAATAATTTGCCTATTTTCGGCTCTTCTTTATTGTTGTGGTATAATTATATTTTAACGACACTTTGAGCTCAAATTATGACGGCTCACAGCCGGTGGTTGGCGTGTTGATTGTTTGGGTGGCAGAAGAGATGAACTTGAAACGAGTTGGAAAACTTTTCCAAAACCGCAAACTGTGGGTGTGTTTTACAGTTAATTATCATTAGACCGGGTAACTTTCGGTGTAAAAAGCCACACAACTACAACAGGAGAGAAAAGTGAATTTCATGTTGAGGGTATACAGGAAATTTCTCATAGTAGAGTGCTAGAAGAGTATAAACAGTTATTTAATATTAAAGAATAAATGTATATAACTTATAATTCTAATTAATTTTTGTTCATACATATTCTGTGGTACCCTATGATTTGCTTGGAATAATGCCCTTAAAAGAAATATCCTTTTTACTAATTGATCTAAATTTAAAGTTTCCTTGCTTAAACCCTTTAATATACTAACGTGCCTGCAACAGGATGATAAATAAAACGCTTTCTGGTCATAAAACTCCCGCATGCCAACTTGAGTTGTTCTCCTTCAAATGCAGCCAGGACTCTATGAGAGCCGTAAATCTAAAATTAAATGCCGAGATAAGCGGAGCCTACGTAAATTATGCCATTTGCCAAGGCCCAAGTTCGCAGCAAACAATTTCCGAGCCGTTAAGGCGCAAAAAGGCAGCGCAACCCAGCAACATGCCACATTACATTATGATATTCGCATAGAACAAAAAGCAACAGGATTGCGGCAAAAAACCTCTCCAATAGCTGGAATCCTTAGGGCTGTGTGCCGCCGAATTATAACAATTTCGTAATTTATTTGAGAGCGCCTCATAAATGGCCAAAGTCGTTTGTTAAAGCACACATTCATATATATACATATTAGGATAAGGAAACTGGTGTCCGGACCCTTGTTTACGGGTGTCAGCTAATAATTCACTTAAGCTCTGCTGCATGGAACGCTTTTAAATTTAATTACAAAGCATTTTCCCCACTGAACACCGTGCGTATACTTGATATCCCAGCTAAGCAGTAAAGAGCATATATGAGAGACATATGTACCTTCAGCAGGCACTTGGCAGCAATATTAATGACAAGGC
Source organism: Drosophila punjabiensis (assembly GCA_008042585.1). Taxonomy (NCBI): domain Eukaryota; kingdom Metazoa; phylum Arthropoda; class Insecta; order Diptera; family Drosophilidae; genus Drosophila; species Drosophila punjabiensis. The sequence goes on from VNJR01004171.1 coordinate 114,862, forward strand.
AAATATGTTGGCCCGGCAATCGAGTTATGCAACTTCATTTGGCACACGGTGATGATTTATCAGCTAAAGCGTAGACACAGAGAGAAATACCTTAGATTTGTACAAGATTATTAATTTATTAGGTATTTTATTATGTCAAAGATATTGTAATAACAATATTACATTAGATATAAATAGAAAAATATATCGTAATACATGCATAGAATTTAGTGTTTTACTTAAAGACTTTTAAAATTTTTATTGGGAATAATTTCATATAAATGTTTCAAGAAATTTAACTTTTATTAGTCTCTGTCCGTTAATTAAATTATTCAAGATCCCTTAAAACATCTTAGATATTATTATTCACTATTTAAAGGTTTCAGAAATAAGTTTGAAACTGTTATTGACATTGATCGACACTTTTCCTTCCGTGTGAAATCTCACCTGCCTGCGGCGGTGTTGGAAATTGAGTTGATTCATCATTTTCCTGGGGCTGAGCGGTAACAACACAATAGCTTTCACCTTTTGACGATAATGACGTATGGCGGGCGGGAAGGGCGGAGCAACCGTTCGCATTTGGCATGATATATGAAAATCATAATGCGCTTTGACAGGCCGCAGTCCTGGAGGGCCCTCACTCGCACGCATTTGTGTCTAAATAAGTGGCATTCGATGCGCTGGCTTGGTCGCTTGCCGTTTGCCCTAGGTCATGTACGTTTTTGGATAACTTTTTAAGTCCTGCCACAGGACTCTCGCTCTCCCTGTCTCTCTGCCTCGGCTGGCGTCGTAAGAGCGCGCTTGCGCCTTGCCTTTGTTGACGGCAGAGAGAGTGTTCGCGCGGAAGCAACACGTGCTTGCCAATATTTCGCCGAGTGTTTGTGTTGCGAAAAATGAAGGGTAAACAAATAAATAAACAACAACAACAACGCGGAGTGTGTGAGCGCAAAACTGAATGACAGTTTACGCTAAAAGTCGCGTAGTAAAATGAAGAAAAAAATGTCCGAGTGTTGGTGGTGGTTTTATTTTATTTTTTTTTTTGCGTTCCATTCGTTCGTTGGGTGGTTTTGTTGGCATGTGTACCATGCTTTATGTAGCATAACTTTTGGCGCCAAAGTGGCATTCGTGCATCGGACATTCGGCGTGATTTATGATGTCACATGTCGCCGCAGAGGTGATGAAGGGCCCAATGCAGTTGGATTGCTGCAAATGCGGTTTAACATTCAATGCGAATGAACGGAAATAAATACAAATGGAACGCTACATGATATAGGAGTTAGAAGTTTTGTTTATTTTTATTTATATGTTGTTCTTTTTTTGTCGGAAATATCAGACTAAAGAATTGTAAATCACATTTTTCTGTAAATTCGCCTGATGGCCTGTAGGGAATCCGAATGATTCTGTGAAATATTCATGAACTTACAAAATTGTAATGTCCCCTTTGAATATTGCATTCAATATGGAAACACAGCGCGAATTAATAATATTGTTGTCTTTTAATTATAAGACGAATATATTAATCAATATTCCTTAGTGAAAGGATTTTGTATACATTTATTAATTTATATAATGCTTCATATTTATTTATAGTCAATTTTAGAGTTTAACTTAAGCATTTTTAGAAAACATAATTGTTAGTAAGGTTTAACTAAATCTATTAATAAAATGTTTTAATTATAATTTGAAAAGCTTTTATTCACAATAGGTAATTTTTCAATTGAATTATTTATTCTTTTTTCCTTTATTTAGTATTGTCCTCTTGGCTTTAAAGTGCTTTTGTATGGCATCATATAATTTTTTAATCGTATTTCCATGAATATTTCACAACTCTGTATAAGTGTGGGTGTGTGTATGAGGGAGTCCTTTTCAGTCATTCACAGGAATATCAACACAGTCGCAAAGCAACAACAAGTGAACGCTCTTTTTGCTCATCCGGCTTCTCTTTGTATTTTCCCAGCAGAATACCGCTAGACAGATAGCAAAGAGAGTCGAGGTCCTGCGAGAGCATGAAGAGAAATGCCAAAGGATGCGCTACCAAGACGCCGACGCAGCGCCAGCGTCGCAGCCAGCGTCGTTCGATTGTGGGCCACGTGTGGCAACAGTTGCAGTAACTGCCTCCGCAGGGGCAGGCCGTGGGCGGTGGGCGGTGGGCGGTGGGCGAATCAATGCTGAAGGAGGCGCTGTGTGTGTGTTTATACTGAACGATTACGCTGACAGAGATAAGCCCAAGCGACAGGACGAGGGCAGCGCCGCAGCGACGCAGCAGCAGTGCCGGCAGCGCAGGACGATTTTAGGATTCAGTCATTGCCGGCGTTTCGAACTGTTTGGACGTGTCAAGCGGACGAAATCGGGATAAATCGGGAACTGTTGCCAGCGGTAGTGTGTCTCAGTATTAGTTAAGCCCCAACGGATAGTTGCTGCCACATGTGTGCGTGTGTGTGTGTGTGTGTGTGTGTGTGTGTGTTTATGTGCGTGTGTGTTAGGCACTATTTGGGGATTTAATGGAAAAAGCATTAATGGATGCTGCCTAGGGGAGTGACTGTAGTGCGCCATCGGTAATAGTAGTGGCCAGTGCATATATGTGTCTTTCTAAGGATATGTGTGTGGGTGTGTGAGTGGGAGTAAAGGGATAAATACACAGAAGGAAAAATTAAGGAACAACAAAGCAGTTTATGAAGTATATAAGTACTTTTAAGACTTCGGTTTTAGTAGTTTTTATTGTAATTCATCCAATGTTCAATGGTTCTTAATTAAAGTGTGGAAAAACTTTAAGTAACTTTAAACCTTACATTAAAGTTAAATAATTAAATAAGAAATGTAAATTATAGCTGAGTAAATAGAAGTACGAGCTGAATATCTGAGTATATATACGATAAATGGTCATAAAGTTTGACTTTAAAGAATAATTTTATATTTAAAAATAATAGTGTTCTTTTGAATCTGATGATTAAATCAACAATTTTATTTTTATATGAGTAAATGCTTAAAATAATAAATTTTTTTCGTTTATAGTTTTTTAGTGACTATTAACTTACCCAAAAAAATATAATTTAAAGTCAAAGCTAAAGGCCTAAAGGTTGGTCAAGTTTTAAATGCTAAAATTGTCAGTTTTAAATGACTCAATTATTTATTACTACAAGTAAATTGAACTATTTAATTTTTATGGTAAAATGCACAGCATTAAAAATTATATAATTTAATTTAAATTACAAAATTTAATAAGAATTAAGCTTTTAACAAACCTCTTTTCGCTCTGTGTGCGTATCAATGTTTCCGAGTTTTGTGTGTCTGCCACAGCCTAAAACTATGCAGCGCTATTTTGTGAGCTGACATTTTGTTTGTTCGCCCGCATGTGTGAGTGCCTGTGCTGGTTTATGTGCGTGTGTGTGTAAGAGTGGGCGAGTGTGAGTGGTGTTTGGTTTTATCGTGGATTTTACTGACTTCACGGGTTATTTGTCCGCACGAATGTGTTCATAAAAAATGTAACAAAAGTGGATTTTCGCTGGCCCCCGAAAACGCTTTGTTAGCACAGGGGTCCTAACATCCTACGGAACCGGAAACGGAAGTTACTGGTGCAAATACAAAAGCAAGCAAGCACACACACAAACCCAAATATAAAGGACCCTCGCTCCGCGGCAAGTGGATAAAGTAAATTGAATAAAAGGTGAAATAATTCGAGCGCTAAGCAGGCCGAATGTTGGCTAATGGAAAAGTGTGAAAAAGGTTACAGCCGGCCAAGTGAACCCGCTAAAAGATAGAGAGAGAGAGAGAGAGAGTGAGAGAGATTGAAAAGCGTCGCGAAAAATACCTTGGAAAATTTTCAATTTTCCCAGCGAGTCGTGGGAAAAATGCAAATGTAGCGGTGACTTTTTGCGGGAATTTATGGAGCGGCAAATTGAATCGAATGGCCACCGAGCTGTCAGCGCTGACGTGCCGTGAAGCATGTGCCGTGCGATTATCAAAGTGCGATAAAACTGCCGCAACAATGGCCAAAGCGAGACAGAGACACAGAGAGAAAGCTAGGGAAAAAGCGGGAAAACCCCCGAAAAAAAAAACGGAGATGGAGAAAACACAGAATCGCTGCCTAGTCGCAGTCCATAAAAATTTACCGTCTATGCACTGCGTATAATTTATGGCCGCGATTCGTTTCCTTTTTCTCCGTTTTTGTTATTTTTTCCTGCTTTTTGCCGGCCACCTTTTGGCAATTGTTGAATGCAGCCGCAAAATATGGCGTGAATCTTTATTTTTTTTCGCCATCTAGCATGTGTAAGCTGCCGGACATATGTGTTAGTGCTCCTGGCAAGCTGCCAAAAATAATAAAATCACAATCCTATGCCAGACAACTCCATATAAGTGCTGCTGCCTGTGCTGGCGGTGGATCCTGCATCCAGGACGTGGCCAAGATAACGAGGTAATTTCACTGAATGATTCGCAGTTTCCGCAGTGTTTGTGTTTTTTTGCAGCTTTTTAGTCTAAGCAAATTGAGTTGCCCGGTTTGGCCAATGAAAATCGCACAACATCGATGCTTTTTTCCGGCACTTTTGTTTCCTCCGTTTGGCTTTTCCTTCTGGTTTTCCACAAGCTGTTGAATTATGCATTGCCCGGAGATAAGCTGGAAATGTTGCACAAGGCTGCTGCCAATTCGACTGGCCATCAGGGATTTTGGGGGGCCAACAGAGGCTCTGGGCGGACGGGGTGTCCATTAAATTTTAATCTCCGAAAATATTTGTATGCAACGGGTGCGACTGCAAAGCCAATCTTGGAAAGTTAGCCGAGATAGCGAGCGAGCTCTCTCAAAGGGAATAGGAATGTGGTCAAGGGGAAAAAATTTACATTTTATTGGAAATTCTTTTCGATTCGATTGCGTTTCACAAACACCTCCACTTCTTGTACGTTATCTGCTGCATTCTGCTGCATTCTGTTATTCTATTCAAGTCTTGATATCCTTTTTAGTCAGGAAAGAATTTATCTTTTAAATTTTATTTGTAAATTTTAATTTTTATCAACGCTAACTACAAGCTTTTTAAATTATTCAAACTAGAGGATTTCTAATAGCTGAACTTGTCTTGTATCTCCTTAAAGTACTGCTAAGTACTACTTTAAAGTTATAGTGAATTTCTACCACAAAAAACACTTGAACAAGGACCTCTCCATATTCTCTTTTTAAGCCAAACCCCTGAACATCCTACGAGACATAATCGTCGCTGTCATTATGACTGCATTTAGCGGTCCCATTACTGCGTGTCTTGGCAACGCTAAATTACTTCCCCATCTGACACCTTCAACCGCCATCAAGCGGAAAATTTTAAAGAGTTGAGAGCACAGCGAGCTGCGAGCTGTTGTACCAATTAAATTTATTTGTTGGACCAGCGAGCGATGTCACCGCCATGGCCAACGTCCTCGCAATACACTCAAGTCAACTTTATTCATAATAAAAACAAGAACCCCATGCGGCACGACAGCAGCAAGAGTGCACTTGAAGAAAAATAGACGAAGTTATTAAATAAACATAGATATTTCATTAGTAAAAGTGTCGCCTTTTTTTGTGCGTTTTTAAAATGTAAATCTAAATCTTCGAATAAGAATTCATATGACATTTTACCATTTAATTCTTATATTCTTTAAATTTATTAACTTTATTATATAAACTACGGTGCAGGCAGTTTCTGATTAGCGAAAAATTTAATTTATATTTTTGAGTGAAATGTTAATTTTCTTTTAAATATTATATGTATTGTAAAACGTTCAACGAAATCAATATATTGATAGTTCCTTAAGAGTCGTAATTTGAGGATTTAAAGAGACTTAGAAATGTAAATTAATGTACATAAATTAGACTAGATAGATTATTTTTTCCTGTGCTTTCCGTGCACCAACGGCATCTAAACAAAGGCACTCGAAAACGCCGGAGGGCCACGAACAAAGATAAAGCGGCAGCCCAGCAAGCTCGTTGGTTTGTCAATGTGACAATGCAGCATCTCCGACCGAACCGCTGGCCTCGGATCCGGATTCCGTTCCCCGCCTAACCCGCCTAGTCTAGATATATGTATCTGGAGAGTCCGGATCCCAAGGGGACTGGCTGCAACGGCGGGACGCCGAACAATGGGAAGTTGCCATGGCAGAAAAAATATGCGCGCCCATTACATTTTGTTGCCGTGCCTCATTTTTCTTGTTGCCCATCCAGACAGGCGCTCTGTTGTGCCCGAATTGATGTTATATAAAAGGTGGCCAAACATTTGTCGGGACACGCGAAATCGGAAGGGGGACGGGGCAGTGAGCGGCAACAATATGAATAGGTCGAGCCGGGTCCTGGCACGGCACGGCGAAATGTTATTAGGTGGTCCGTCGCCTTTGCATTTCCGCTGGCCCATCCTCGCCATCATCAATCCTGAAAGGAAGAGACAAATCGTGGAAATAATTAGCGATTCACTAAGAGAGATTGATACTTATTTATTTAATAGGAAATATCTTAAAAGTAGCTTAAAGGAAGTAAAAGCTATGAGAAAAATAATATGATTTTTAAGACAGAAATGCTTAACTGAAAAATATTATATCAAAATATATTAATAAATAATATATAATTAATTAATTACATTTATGTTATTTAATCTTTACTTTAGATTAATTTAAGCATTCTCTGTAGAGTTTTTCCCAAGTGCAGTCTTAGCCTCATTTTGTTGCGGCACCTCCTGAACTATTGTCCAGGTCGGGAGTACATTGTTCCAGTGTCCGTTTTGTTTTCGAGCCGTAGTCCTAGCCGTAACCGTAGCCGAGCCGTAGTCCTCGCTATGGATTTAGCCATTTACGAGTACGTGGCCCGCGACGGATGCTCTTTGACTTGCGGCCAAGCCCTTTGTTGGCTCGAACCAAAGAGTTGCACTTCAGGCCGGGGGAGTGCAAATGGATATCCATTGTTCGGAGCATTTCGCATTAGGGCCCGGCGAAGGGTTCAGAAGTGGGTGCTGCCGACAGGAAATTGCCGGGCTTTAAAGAAAACCTTTAAACCGAAAACCCTTTGGCTGGCAGCAGCAGGATGTCGGGCATATAAATTGCCAAGCTGTCAACCAGCGCTAAACGCAAACACATCCGCCCCAAAGTGCTGCGAATATGTACTGTGTGCAACACCGTTTGCATGCGAGGAAAAAATGAAAACAAACATTGCAGGTGACGAGCATTAAAACGATTCAACAGCTCCGTCTCAAAGCGAGAAAAATTATATTGCTTAACGCCTGCACCACCTTCGGCCACCTCTCCTGTGAGCCACCGCCCCTCGTCCTCGACTCACTTCCAATCCCACGCCCAGTTCATCCACCGGATGAGGGCGTGGCAACGGCGGATGCAGCAGCGTTTAACCTCAGCCCCGATGAGAGAGGTTCACTGAGGAAAATACTACAAATCGATTTACAGATAATATTTAAACTTCTTTGAAATGTTTAAGAAATTAATAAAGATAATTTTATTAAAAAAGTTAATTATTTTTAGATGAAATTTTACAAGTTTTCCGCTTAGTTTATTTATCAACATAGTTTAATATATACTTTTCTACAAAGAACTTGTGTTTTTAAATAGCTAAATATCCTTCTTACACAAAAATATTTCCCAGGTAAATAATATTTTTTAATCCAGATTTTCATATGAAAATTTTCGCGCTGTGTATTTGGGATCAGGGGTGATTTGCGCTCGACTGCCTCGGCAACACATGAAGGCATGACCATGTTGCCTTTGAATTGTTGCCGTCGCTATTGCTTTTGCTGTTTGTTGTGGCGTTCCGCACTTAAAGCCTTTCAGACCCAAACAAAAACGGGGAAAAAGGTGAGAAATATATTGGGTAGAAAATAAAAGGAGCCACCACTTGTGAGCTCAAGGTGCATGCTGAGCCAAGGAGTCGACGCCCAAGGAGTATCCAATGCATTGCCCAGCTGCATCCACCGGGAAGTAGCCTCTTTTCGGGCATTTCAATGTGCAAGATTGATTGCCCTGCTTCCAAATTGTTTCCACTTTGCTGGAGATGAGCCCAATGTACGTAAATGGATAATGGATAAGTTCAGTGAGCGAAGAGTAAGGAGCTTTTTATCACCTAATTGCAGGAGCAGGAGGAGGGCACAGGGATACTTCGGCATCCTTCGGCTTACATTTTAAAAACGCCTCGGAAGACGTCCCTTACTCAATGGAGAGCTTAACAGGAGTCTGATTTAGCCTGACATTTTGGGAAAGAAAGTAAAAAATCATGGAGAAATCATAGCTTAAATATTTAATTTAATATTTATTTACTTGCTTTAAATGTTAAATACAGTATCCATTTATTGTATTGCTTAATCATTGACTTGTTAACAGTTTAAACTGCTGACTGTTTATTGAAAAAGATCCTTAATTTACGTTCGCGCAAGTGGATTATCAAAGCAAATAAACAGCCATTTTAATCATGGCCACACATCACGGTAAAATAAATAAACAAGAGCTCAACGTGCCCCAACAAGGACACGCAGTTACAAAAAGCCCATTTAATCCAGAGTGACACAACTAAAGCGGCGTCCACATATTTAGTGTCAAATTTGCTGACAGCCAGCAGTTATGACACCAGACACTACGGACACATACGGACAGATACACAGAAGCCAAAGTAATCGCTCTGCGAGTGCGGAGGACGCAGGATGTGGCCTGTATCCTGTCAGTTGAAGCTGAAGCTGGCCCCGCCGGCAGATCCGTTGGAGAATCCCCAAGTCAGACAGTTAGACGGCACAAAGGCGTGCAAAATAAAAACTCATTAAAAATGAACGAGCTAACACCCACACGCAGGTTATCCCGGGCACTGTAAGGACGACGACGCCGTCGTCCAAGTGCTGAGCAAAGAAACGAATTGCTCGTGGCAAATCGCTCAACAAAAGACGCTGCTAAAATAAACAAATCATTTTAAATTCTCAATTAAATGCAAACAGCGCCGCCTGCCTCCGTCCATATGTGTCGGCTGAAAAGGTGTCAAGTTGCAAACATTAAAAGGAACTCTTCTGTGTGACCCTCAGCGTCCACACTCACGCCCCCTCGATAGTCCTTAGCTGAAAGCAGTGTCAAAATTACACAGAAAAAACAGGTTATTTTTTTTAATTATGGGTTATATTATTGCATTTTTATAGACAACAATTAAAGAACATTTTACTAAGAAGGTCTAGATGATTAATGAAATATTTACAAGTTTGTTAAAATATGCTAGAATTAAGCATTTTTTGAATACTTCAATTTAAAATTCTTCCCATAATAATATATTTAATAAAACTGAAATTTTATTCCAAATTAAATATACTTTCCTCGCCGTGTACAATCCAATGCCTGTCGATTGTGTGTAATGGGTGTCATGATGATGTTTATTTAGTCGCTAAGCTAAGTGCCCGACTGTCTAAGGAAACGAGAAAATTCAGATGGGCGGGAAAGGATTCTGCTGAGCTTCGTTTTTTATACCCTTGCAGGGTATTATAATTTCAGTCAGAAGTTTGCAACGCAGTGAAGGAGTCATCTCCGACCCTATAAAGTATATATATTCTTGATCAGCATCAACAGCCGAGTCGATCTAGCCATGTCCGTCTGTCCGTCTGTCCGTCCGTCTGTCCGTCCGTCTGTCCGTCCGTCTGTCCGTCTGTCCGATTATACGCGAACTAGTCCCTCAGTTTTGAAGCTATCTGAACAAAACTTTGCAGATAGTCTTTTATATACTCTCACTCGTACATAAGTCGGAACGGGCCAGATCGGACGACTATATCATATAGCTGCCATACAAACGATCTGTAAATTTGTTGAAAAAAAATTATAACTTCACTGTTTTTCAACATATCTTGATCAACTCTCGGTTATTAGCTTTTTATATTGTTTCTGATTTTTAGATTTAATTTTATAAAAATCGGACTACTATATCATATAGCTGTCATAGAAACGGTCGGAAAAGTTTTAGAAAAAAAAATTAAAACTTTGTCAATTTTCAACATAATTTCTTCTACTTTAAGATAC
>VNJR01004182.1:0-19677 GCA_008042585.1 Drosophila punjabiensis
AATTTACGGATCGTTTGTATGGCAGCTATATGATATAGTTGACCGATCCGACTCGTTCCGACATATATACGAGTGAGAGTATATAGAAGACTATGTGCAAAGTTTCATTCAGATAGCTTAAAAAATGAGGGACTAGTTTGCGTAGAAACGGACAGACGGACATGGCTAGATCGACTCGGCTGTTGATGCTGATCAAGAATATATATACATATATATATATATATATATATATATATGTAAGGTGTTAAGGTACAGCCGGGCAGCGAGTACACATTTTGCTTCGTTGCGAATGGCAGTTTACCGATCGAGAGGAGTTGCAGAGTGGCAGCTGAAGAAGAGAAGTAGTCGCACAGAGAAGTCGTCGGAAGCAGTCGTTTTTCAGAGCTCTTTGATAAAGTTATTAAAAGAAAGCTACCAAAAGTTGTCCAAAGTCGAATCAGTTGCTAAAGTTGTCAAAGTCGCCTAAAGTTGTATTTCAAAGAACATTGCTAAAAGTTTACGTTATCCCATACACTTATTATAATCCATCTCAGCACTACATTAAATATTAAAATAAACTACATCATAATATAACAAACTCTACATATATTATAGGGTCGGAGATGGCTCCTTCACTTCGTTGCAAACTTCTGACTGAAATTATAATACCCTGCAAGGGTATAAAAACAGTGAAGTTATAATTTTATTTTTTTTCAACTGTATGGCAGCTATATAATGTAGTATAGTTCCGGCTCGTTCCGACTTATATACGAGTGAGAGTATATGGAAGACTATCTATATCATATAGCTGGAATGGAAAAAATGAATAACTTCGCCGTTAAATTCATTTACTCTGAGATATGATCCTTCCCGGTGTCAGCTGCATGATATAGTCGTATGATTTTCATAAAATTAAATCCGACTTTACTTGTTGGAGATTTTCACATTCTCATTAAAATCATGTGTTCTTTTTCATTATATTTAATAAACTTTATTTAATATTTTGTATAAATGTTTATTTTTATATGCTAAAGCAATACAAAATACTAAACTATAATTTACTGGCTTACAGTAATGTACAACAAGCTGTCATCCCTCCAATATGTACAAATTTGTTTATAATTCTTTAGGTTTGTAATGCTAAAACGCACATATTTTTACAGGCATTCACACCATTAACCTAAGCGATTCGGTTCACTGTCGCTACAAATCAATTATTATTCATTAACTCTGTACGCACTGAATAAAATAAGTTTAGCTTATTTTCGAGTAGAGATATACGGAGATAGGTAAATAATTGGTAATATTGCAAACATATTAAGAGGACTGCTGTGTTTACAAACAATTCATAGGACAAGCAAATCCCCAATGATTAAATGGTAAATGGCATTCAAAGTGCATGCGAAAAGGTTTATCTCTCAGTCTCGAAACAAAACCAGCCACAGATGATCAGGGTGGGCAGAGCTTCATACATACTCGTCAAGGCACGAATCACAGAGGCTCGACATACAATTACAATATTATTATTCCAAATAACAGCATCTTATGGCTACCATAAGATTAATGCTGACAATGATTTTTAGAGGAGCCAACATTGCTTATTTACAGATTGTTTTCTATGTCAGCACCCACAAATTAACATTTATCGTTTTTCTAAATTGTGTGTATGTGATTTCATCTCTGGCTACAACACTTGGCGTTTGACTGGTTTCCTACTTAAATTAACAAAATCCCTTAAGAGAAGCATTTTTGCATTACAGAACGCATTTGTTAGTTCTAGCTTAGAACTAGCAGTTTTAACGTTTGGCTGACCTTATACAACAGAGTTTCGACGCAAAACCGTTATAATTTAAATGCATCTCTACACTGGGATCTGTTAATTCAATAGTTAAACTTTTACTCATTTAAAATTGGATTTGAGGTTTTTCGAAATGCTTGGTGCAAACCTCTCACTGTAATCGGTCCAACAATAATTGCCAAACAATATTATTGAGCTGCTTTAACTTAAATCAATTAAGGGATAGATATGGGATATGTTTCATAGAACTTGGGATATCTACATATAGTGTGGGGTGGGTTTTAACTTAGGTGGTAAGAAAAATGCTAAACATATATTCGTAGACATTTTCGTATAAATAAAACTAAACAATAATTTGCACTAATGAAAATGGTTTTATAAATGTATTTCCTATTGATGCAACTTGATGTTTTTATACCATATTATCGTTAATTCCTAATGTAAATAAATTATATATCACAACAATAGAGACAAAAGTTTATATGGTTCGAAGAGCGTCGGTGTGTGATGGCTCGTTTCGAGTCGGTCAAACTGAATACTAGGACAATATTTTGGGCATGAGAAACCACACACGGTAAACAAACTAAACACATGCATTGATTTGCCGGGAAACACATTGTACAAACACATTGTTAGATTTATAATATGTGGGATGTTTGTATAAATAGGAAGAGGGGCAGCACACCACACACGCTTAGCAAAACATTCACTGAGATCCGAGAGGCAAAAGGGGCGCTCCGAGCCAGAGGTCGGTCCGTAATATTAACTCTTGCTTAGCGCCTTCTTTTTTCTTTGTACTAGGATGTCGTAGAACGGATTATGGCTAATAGACTGCGTCAGTCGCTTGATCCACTCCTGTTGGTCCTCCTCTGTTGCGGCGGACATGCGGTACACAGTATGCTTGCCCTCTACCACCTATGGAGAGAAACGAAATTAGCAATCATACTAAAATTAATGAAGAGCTGCCACTTACCTTGCCCTCGGAGTCAGTCTTGCAGGCCTTGATTATGTCAGCGCCTCCGGTTGCAAATAACTCAAAGCAATGCGGTTTGCTGCGGTCGTGAATCTCCCGCACCGATATATTCTCCAAAGGTATAATGCCGCGTGGCTCTTTGTCGGTGGTGTATTCAAAGTAGTATAGGCAATTGTCGTTCAAAATGAACCAGCGTCGCTTCCACGATTTGTATCTTTAAACATTTTTTACAAATTCGTTAGTTTAGGAAACCGAGATGTCAATGCTAACGAACTCACCTGCCGCCTTGCTTCCATAGCCAGCCCTCCTTGTCGGGATTGAAGAAGGTGTGCATCAGATCATTGCCATCGTCCTGGGGTATTTTGAAGGGCTCTGTTCGAATAGACTCGTAGAGGGACTCCAATAGGCCCCGTGGCAAGTCACCGCCGTTGTTGATGCCACGATTCATCGAGATAAATTGCTCAACGGTTGGCTTGTCTTTGACCTGCAGAATAAAATCATACAAAATTGTTATTAGCTAATATTTGAAATTTGAGAAATTATCACTGAACTACGAATTTTAAAATCAGATACCACGGACAAAGAAAACAAGAAAGGAAGCTAACTTCGGCACGTCGAAGTTTGTATACCCTTGCAGAATTCAATTGAATCAATTATAATACGTCCCAGATTTACATTTTAAAATGTAAAGTAAAATATAATTGTTCTTCACATATACCGATCGTTTGTATGGCAGCTATATGATATAGTCGTCCGATTCTAATAAAATATACAACAAAATTCTGAAAAAATATGAAATACTAGTATCTAAAAAAGAAATTATTTTGAAAACTGTCAAAGCTTTAATTTTTTTTTCTAAAAATTTTCCGACCGTTCCAATGGCAGCTATATGATATAGTAGTCCGATTTTTATAAAATTGAATCAAAAAATCTGAAACAATATATAAAGCTCATAACCGAGAGTCGATCAACTATGTTTAGAAACAGTGAAGTTATAATTTTTTTTCAACAAATTTACGGGTCGTTTGTATGGCAGCTTTATTATATAGTTGACCGATCCGGTTCGTTCCGACATATATACGAGTGAGAGTATATAGAAGACTATCTACAAAGCTCCATTCAGATTCAGCTTTAAAACTGAGGAACAAGTGATGCACAATAGCAAATGAATGTTCGTAATAATCGAACGCTATATGAATGTGGCGAAGGAAATGCATTGAGACGGACCCAACATGCAGAGACGCAACCTCACCAAGGTTTGTTTACAAGTCATAATTTCTTTTTCGTTCTACAATAAGACTGAATTAATATTTCAAAAGAAGAAGTAGATAAGAAGCTCGAAGAATTATGCATATAGACCGATAGTTATGCACTCTCAAATAAATTACACAGAAATTGTTATTATCTGCGTTTTTTGATTATATTATAAGGGGCGAGACAAAATTCGACTGCCCTGCTTTTTGGTATATGACATTGAACATTACTTACCGATGGGTTGTGCAGAGAAGTATTGAGCATTATAATAGCAAAGCTGAGCACATAGCAGGTATCCGTGTTTGTGAATATATCCGGATTGAGTTGGCAATACCGCTGGGCAAAGCACTCCATCATGCGATCAATCTTTTGCGCCTCGCCCGGCAACCGAAACGACCAAAGGAATTGTCTGTGAAGAGAGTGGAATATTAGAAAAAGGTTGTCAATAACTGTTGCCAAACCACAAGTGACTGCCGGCGACGACTCACCTTAAAGCCTGCACTAAAATGAGATTTGTAAAGTCGTGGAGCGCCACAAAGGCTTTCAGCACATCCTCGTTGAAATCGTTTTTTTCGCCGAGGTAATCGCCTGGAAAAGCAAATAGTCATTAGTATCTTTTTTTGTGCGTTTAATTGCTATTTTCTTTTTTCGATTCCCTTATGAAAAGGTCATTACAGGAATACAACGGAAAGTATTAGAGCTCCTGGATTCGCACTCACCTATGGCCGTCTTATTCAGGCCCTCGCCTTTGTAAAGGAAATGCGCCACATCTTGGGGATCGTGACGAAGCAGTCTGTTCTCTACCAAGTACTCGATGCCTGAAATATATAGAAGGGAAGATGGTTAGACAGTGAAAGAATATTCAGCAAATAACTTTTCCCACCCAGACCACATTGACTTTAAAATCGATAAGGAATGTTCCCGGACGAGCAAGCCAAAACAGAGACATTGAATCATATATGTGTGAATCAATGGTTGCATTCAGACCAAGAGACCCTCACCATTTAACACAGCAATCTCAATAAAGATGAAATATGAAAACTTATGGATAGATAGAAGGAGGCTGACTGTCCTATAAACCCGATGTCATTATTTGCCAATCAATGAGTGTAGCATCGATATGTCTTTAAATGGCATGTATTACTTGCCATGCTGAAAATGTAAATTAAAGGAACACAAAATGTCTGTGAAGAAAGCAAAATATATAACATTGGCTCTGATTGGTTAAGGCCACTTGACCCAAGAAATCCGGCCTTGGTTTTTCCGATCTGAGAAAGTTTTGCGTGACTTTGGGAGCAGCACGCGCGATTAACAACAACACCATATTGGCGACCATTCCTCCCCAAGAGCCCCCTCCAATTCTGGACATTATTTGTGCGATATGGATGGCACATTTGTGTGCTATTAACTTAACGGCCGGGTGTGGGCTTTTGGCTTCCGCTTATTTCTGATAATCGGCCGATAAAGCGACAAATGGTGATGACACCACCACCACTACTGGCAGCGAACCACTCCTACCATCCTGTGGCACACACTGGTGTGTGGAAGTTTTTTAATAAGCGACGGCAACAAAACGTACCAACTCCGGGACTTGATTTCGCTTTTGTTATTTCCAACACCATGGCCAGAGACAGCGCCAACTATATGCCTCCCCATTTGGATTAGCATTTTTATTGTTCGCTTTTTTTTTTTTTGGCCGGAGTGCTCGGCAGGATGCTGATGTCTTTTGTGGGAAGCTGCGTGGCCCAATTTAGACTTGTCGACGATAATTTATGGTCAAATAAGAGCTTGACGTAAATATTTGATTAGCTTTAAACGTGAGGCGCGCGGGGATATGGAGATGCCTCAGGCATGGATAAGAAAACACGGTGACATTTGTATTTCGCCCAAATTCTCCAACATTATGTCGAAATTATTGAACACTTTTAGAGAATAAAAAACGAAAATGCTTATACTCTTCACAAGCCCCACAAAGCCGATCGAAAGGTATCTTAAGTTGGCGCTGGCTAAAAATCTTACGTTTCGGTTATGTTCATCTTGTACAATTGTTTTTATTAATCGTTATTGTGGGAACGCCCCATCCATCACTATTTGAATGATAATTTCGTTTAACGTCGCAGAAGCACGCTCCAAGGCTCCGTGGAGCTTTAGTTTGTTAATTTTCCCCGGCGCCACATCATTTCTACAGTGTCCTGTCCTCCTGTCACTTATCAGCTCAATTTTAAAGCGTTTTGGACTGACTACGTTGTCGGATTTTTGGGGTGTTGCCCCAATTGAAAATGTATTAAAATACTCGCGAGTCGGTAAAGTTTTACACTTTTTACGACTTTTTGAGACACTTCCTTTTTCCCGATTGTTAAATAAGCTCGTGTGTGACAGGGATTTCCCCCAGATTTTGTGGAAAGAACTCTCAAATTGCATTTACTCATTTGAATTTTAATTTAAATTCCCAGTGAATCATAACGGGAAATGATATGCGCCATCGAATACAACTATAACTTTTCAATTCCCCTTAAAAAAAAAATAATATGTAAGTATGTAGTTGAAACTCACCTTTCTTCGGATCCATATTGAACTTTTTCCGGCCAATAGACATCTGTTTGTCCTTATTGGAATGCTTGCAGTCTTCGGGCACGTCCAGCGCCTCCATTTCGGAGACAACCTCACACAACTCATCTTTGATTTGCTAAAAAAAAAAAAGAAAACAAGAAACTCAGAGGTAAATAAGAACTCATTGTATGCACAGCTGTAGAATCAAAAAATAAACGGAGGAAGTGCTTCATCAGCAATAAATGTATATAAATATGTAAATATGAATTTCCGAGTTAATGTTCAGTCTCTTGAGAACTTCCTATATAACAAAAATTTCACAAATTCGAAACTCTAGTAAAATTTGCATTTCCCTTATGCCGCCCGTCGAATCGACTTTGGACAGCGCCACACGCGCTGCGCCAACGACGACCTCAACTCGCTCGACACTATTTTCAAATTTCTAGAGCTAAAAATACGAAAATTGGAAAAATAAAGCAAAGCCACACCACTCAATGCAGTGATGATTTAATTAAATTAGGGAACTACCTGACACTAAACCGGAGACATCGCCGGTGGTTCTATTCTACAAAAAGCAACATAAGGGTCATTCCAAAGAAAAAATATAAAGCGCCTATTTAGTTTAATGTCTAAAGACGCGGAACGTCAACTTTGTGCGGAAATTATATCGTATATATATTGCAGCTTCTACAGCGCTGAGTTGACGCATGAATAGCTAGAGCCACGGGACCGGAACATATCAATTGCCCCAACTCGTCGCTTACAGCCCAGGCCCCATGAGTGAGCGACCTTCTGACTCATTGGACAGGCAGCCAGAGTATCTGAATCCGAAGGGAGAAATGTTAATTAAGCGTCATAAAATACAATTGACAAATTTTTCAAGTGCCTGTAATATAGACCCGACGCACATATGCATCTGCAGTGAAGTCATCACTGGGGCCTTCAGCCGTGCCTATGAAACTTAATTTCTAACTGGAGACGGCATCGCGCTGTGAATTTATTCGCTGTCAGTGTGAATTGTCTCAGTATTCTAACGGTGCCAAGATTTATAACTCACTAGCTGCTCAACGATTTCGTGGAATTTTAAAGCTTGTCACAAAGAACACTCCAATAACATGTTTGTTCAAATTATAATCCGCATGGCACTATTTTTATCCAGTGATGAGGTATTTTTATTATTTATACAAAAGTCGCCTCTAAACTGCCTCTAAATTTAGACATAGTCAACTTTTCTTTTATTTTTTTCGGGACGCTTCAAGTCATTTTGAAACAAGCGTATACCTTTTTATACTATACAGATAAGAAAGATAGATATAGATAGGATTATACAGATAGGAACAATGCCCAAATAAAAAACAAGAAGTGAAACAGGGCATTAACGAGCTACATATAACATTTAAAAATAAACATGAAGCCACGCTTTATTTAAAAACAGCGGGAAAAAGCGGTGAACAGAGGAAATCCCACAGAAAAAGCAACAAGTGCTGCGAAACCTGTTTTGCCATGTAGGAATACAAAAAAATGAATCAAAAACTTAATGAGAAAAGAATTAGTTTTTGGTGTGAGGGCAAATCAATAAAATTAAAGAATACTTAAACTACAAAATCTCAAACCAGAATCCATTGTAGTTAAACGGACTTCGACTTTGAAAAGTGACTCGCTTTTTACAAAGTTAACCAAAATTATGAATACTGTATTGTTATTTGACCGAAACCTTTTATTTAAATCGATATTTCCAAAAATATATCAGGTCTGCTCCGGGTATCGAAATCGTAAAAATGTATCGATTTTGATTTTAAAAACGAAAATCGGTGCTGGTGTTCTTAATTCGGAAGATCTTTGCGATTTGCAAAACAAGCACCTTTGTGTGGTCGAAATAAGAAGTAAATGCCTTCTTTATATGAAATCAATGAGGGAAAAAATAGTTAGGTTTTTATTTCACACCACCACAAGATCATTCTGGCACGTAGTTATTTTATAAATAATTTATTTTTGAACCCCTCTAAGATTTGGCAAACAAATTTAGCCGTCGGCAAAAAGAAACTTCGAAGCTAAATTCGAAATCGAAAGATTTCCCCCAAATCTAAATAAAAAAAAAAAAAAACCATAAAGACCTTATATATACTTTTTAAAACATCTGATCAATATAATCGAAACAAGAAAAAACTTAATTGATTTAAATGAATTAAATGATTTTGTTATATATATTTAAAAATTGTATATTAAAGTTAGGGATATTTTCTATATGATATCATTTCCGACATTTTTGAAGGATTAAGACTTCTTTATCACTCGGTATACATTTGTGGAGTGGTGGGTCTCATACCAGTGCCCAAACTTTCTTTAAATTCCCGTATATCAAACTTCACGGAAGTCATATTCGTATTTTGTCAAAGTATTAAAAAAAAATGTATTTGCTTTGACAACTTCCCCAACTTCCCAGCCCCTCTTTCCTTGCATACCTTTCCCGGTCGCCTGAGGATCACATTACTGTCCCTCTGCTCCGCATTGCTGCGGTTTCGCTCGAGGAGTGTGCGACAACTCTCGCAGAGATTTGATTGCTGGCTGCTCCGCTTGCTGCTACCATTGCTGTCATTGTTGTTGTTGTTGATATGTTTGATGTTGTTGTTGTTTTTGTGCTGATTCTGGCTGAGCGAATTCCGCTCGGACTCGCTCTGCGAGTTGGAACTGTCGTCGATGAAGCGCAAATCGCCGGCATCGGGTGTCAGCGGTGAAGGTGAACTGAGCCCGGAGCTGGGATCCGAATCCAGTTGTAGGCCGGGGTTGTCCATACCCATTACTTCGCTGCCCGTATCCACTTCTGTTTCTGTATCTAGCGTGTCCAGCACGCAGCCCAAGGAATTGGAGCGCGTTTTGCGCGGAGACCTCCTTGCGATAATCTCACCCTTTTGATTCAGCAGCAGTTCCACAGGACGGGACACTATCATAGTCCTCGTAGTCGTTGTGGTAGTGGTATGCTTGTACTCGACCCGCCTACTGAAGAGCTCCGTGTTGGGTTCATCGCAGGGTAGGCGGTGCACCTCGGTGACCTTGTGACTCACGTCGCTGCAGCTCACGGTTTCCGTGCTCAAGGTGGGGCTAGCTGGGGGTGGACTGTCCGGCGAGAGACTCGTTATATTGTACGTGGCCACACTGGTGTAAGGGGCCAGTGAGGGTGAGCGGGGTTTAGCGGGCGGCTTCTGTGTGATCTTGGGAGATTCCGGCGGCAGCGTAGGAGCTTTGACCTTGCTTGTCTCGCTGCTTTTCGTTAGGAGATTGCAAAAGCAGCGGGTGCAGACGCTGCTCAGGCTGCTGCCGCTACTGCCACTGCAGCCATTGCCTAACAGGAGACGCCGCTGGTCGTCCTTACCTCCAAAAGATGGACTAATGTAGAATGTACTATTGCTTCGACTGCCGCGCGAACCCGCTATGGAGTATCCTATGCCCACGCCCACATCAACTGCACCGCTGCCCAGTGCAGTTGTGGAGGAGAGGTCGATACAGCTCCGCTGCAACTGTTGCTTGCTGCCAAAACTGCCACTGCCGCCCAGGTCGGAGGAGCTCTTCTTGTTCTTGGGCTGGCGTCGCAGAGAGGAGAACCAGTTGCTAATGCTGGGACGCTTTTGATGTAGGGACGCCATTCTGCTCTTCTGCTTTTTAGCCAATTGCCCACTTCCTGGGAAATACGTCTCACTCTTTGGTTCGTTCTGATCGGGATACTTATGCGTGCCCGTCCATGGCGGGGTTCACTGAAATTGTAGAGGTCTTAGTTGGGGATTGATCTTATAACTGCCACCTCTCTTGTGCTAGGCAATTTACAAGTACTCTTTGACGGCGTCATCAACAACTCGAAAAATAAAATACATAATTGCGACTGTACGTGAAACCCTACAAAATTCGTAGCAGGAAGTGTCAGGACCACGGCAGAACCTCAAAATTAAGTTGGTCTGGTGCGTCGCAACATTTTTCGGGTTTCCCATGAGCCAGAGGAACGGCGACACAAAACGAATTACGCTAATGGCCTGCAGGTTAACAGGGTGACGGCGCGGCATTCCCTAATCCCAGGACATGCAGAAGCAACTACTCCGTCTGTGTGATTTGTCGTCGAACCAACAGAGAACCCGCCGACCCACGACTTCTGTTTAGGATCAGAGTTTGGAAATGGTTGGTTTTCGGGCAGAGAGTCTGTTGCGGACGCACATCCTTACCTTTGCTTTGTCTTGTGATTTATTGAGATTTCTCTTACGTTCCTGTTTGAACTTGGGGTCTTATGTTTGCCTTTCACATTATTTTCGTTCTGCGGCAAAGCAGGAAGGAAGTCAGCACGATAAACTTTGGGAATTGTTTTGCTGGAAACAGGCGACAACAAAACTCTAGATGGGATTTAAGCAAATCATGAAAAAGTTACGAGATGGAGATTTTTGATTTTTTAGGCAGAAAATTAAAGAAATACAGCGTTAAATTTATTATCACAAGTCACAAAGGAGTAAAAACATCTTGAAAGTCTGTAAAATTCTAATGGGATATCGATTTGAAATGCAACGTCTATCTATACCCACCAGGGTAATACAATTTGACAACGTGAAAGACATTTTGAAAGTTCCAGGATATGGAAAGTTCAAGGATATTACAAAATCTAGCCCTCATGGACCCTAAAATAACTTTCGAATGCAATTAGGGTCACTGTGTTTGAGTGAATACTTTCGACCCGTATTTCTTATTTTTAGATTGACAAGCCGTCGCCAGGTTCGACAAAAAAGCTTCTAATCAATGTCAAATTGTTGAGTTTGGAGACCTTTACTCTTTCAAACCGCCCCTTCTGGGACTCGGGGACGTAGGCATACAGCAACTTCCCCAGGGGAGACTTCGGAAAAACTGCCACGGTCTTGGCCTTGCCACGCCCAACCATTAGGCGATGCCAAATGAAGTCGTCGAAAGAGTTTTTGGCATCATCCTTTTTACGGTGCCTACGTGATTGGATTGCACAAATGAGCGGAGAACATTCAAATGTATTGCACTCCCTCCCGGATGCCTATGTATGCGTTCCTTATATAAAATAGCCACAGGCAGGAGGCAAACACATAAAAAGGCAGTCAGCGCCAAGTTGACCAAGTTGATAAAAACAAAAACATTGAGGCAAAAGACAAACACAGGTAAGTATGAGAAGGAACGCGGTGGTGGCGAGGGGTGTGTAGACACACAGGTGAATGCCACACGGCGTGCACGGGACAGAAGAAAAAGACCAAAGAAGGAAGACAAGTAAAATGAAATTAAATTTGTAAACAAACTATCAATCAACCTCAATGAAGCCGACACTCTCGCACACAGCACAGTCAAATGAGTAGAATACACACGAACAGCAGATCCCTCAGATACAGATACGGCCACCGAGCAGTTGAAGTGGCCCATCAAAGCTGTGTGATTGTGATTGCTGCGGGCAGGAAATGCGCTTTTCTTTGCTACGGCAAACTAATGGCGGGCAAGATTTAGCCCTAACCCTGGGCTGCAGGTTACCATAGGTCTTAGCCCATGATGAATGGCCAAAACAGGCTTGGAATGGGTACAAAAAGATTCCGACACACAGTAGCCACAAAACGGGGCGTGTCTGGCTCCGTTTACTTTGACAATTTAATCTTTTACACTGTGCAGCCAAACAAATAGTTAAACGCAGACGTCGAGCGCCTTCGGCTTGGGCAACACTGTCTTTTAACCCTTTGGCAACTACTTATTGTGCGCCAGACGAAAACCAATTAGAAAATCTGGCTCATAGACAATGCCCCAGACCGAGATACATACATCTGCGCCTGCAGAGCCCTTTTCGTTGTCGACATCGTCTGGATGGGTCGGAGTTTTCCCATAAGTGACTTTTACTTTTCTTCACAAAATGCAATTAAACGCAAGCTTGCTTTCCTCGCTCACTCTCAATTCGCGACACTTTTCCCTTTTTTTTTGTCGCAGCATTAAATGTATCTGTGTTTTAGCTCGGGTCAATGGCTTCTGCTGAATGGAAAGTGTGAACGCTTTGGTTCCGACTGTTATTGATTGTCTGTGTGTATGGAAAAGGCTAAGCGAATTTTCTAAAAGACCTGTCTTTGTCAGAAAACAAAGGTAAATTATAATAATATTATGGGAGAACTGCTCAATTCCCTTTATGGGAAGTTTTTTAAAGCTCGGACTCAAAATAGTACAGAAACCATTTCGCTAATGAGCTAAACTAGCTTCGTTGTTCATTAAAGATGAAACATAAACAAGTGAGAAAGCTACAGTTGAGTATGCTCGACTGTGTGATACCCGCTTCCAATAATTTGGTTTATCGAATCAGACAAGTCCGCCTCTCAGTGGAACACGCAGCTGTAAACAAGATTTATTTTGCATCGTCTCAGTTTGAAACCAGGGTTCGAGACTCGAATAATTCGAGAGGAGTCTGAGAGTGAGTGGGAGCGAAATAGAAATATAAGACATTATTGTTCTATTTACAATCCGATTTTACTCAAATTTCTAGACTACATACGCACAACTGTGTTTATAGCAAATATTTTACTTCTCATACTACTACATAATACAGTAAGATACATTTTTTATGATTTGTAGGGAAACAACCTTGATATGCGTGCAAAAGATAAGAGTGTACATATATATAGAAATAAAAGTCTCTCGGATCCGTTGTTTCAAACGCACAGACAGACGGATATGGTATACAAATGGCCATATAAAACAAAAAACTAAGGTTGCCGATGCTGTGCATAACCTCGCCATATGTAGGATATTTGCTTTTTGGTAAATTCATTTTTTTTACTTTGTTGCGTCATTTCGCTAAATCGAGAAAGATGCAAATTTGTGCCTAAACGAGAAGGGGTAAAAGTGTTCGCATTAGTCTCTTTTTTTCGTAGCATTTCGCACAGACAAAGAGCAACCAGCTGAAATTGGGAGAGTAGAGATGAGAAGGAACGCAAACAGAAACAGAAATAAGCAATATAAACGCGAAACAAATAGATAATAATAAACAAACGCGGCTGGGCTGGCTGCCTTGGAATCCATAAACGGCACGAGCAATATCATAGCAATTACAGATGGAAATATTTATACATGTAATACGTGTTCTATAGTCACCATCACGAGGCATCTCCATTTCAACATAAATTTAATTTTTGCATTTGTTTCAACACAAAAACTGTAAAATATTTATTTTGCCCCTTCAATTTGCTTAAACTTTTATTTTAGCTTTCTTTATGGATTTTGGCCATATTTAGAAACTAATTTAGCAAGTGATGAACCAAGCTTTTTGAGCACGTAAAGTTTAGAGACGTCATGGAATTTCTACGATTCATATATTGTACTGGGGCTTACATTTTGCTTTTAAGATCTTTGTCCTGATTTATGTTGAGAAACAACTATATATTAAGCAGCTATTACTAAGCAAAGAGATATTTGAATAGATACTCTTGAGAACCGGGTATCTCAAAGCCGTGGCACTCGGCTAAAAAACTCTTTCTTGTTTTATTTATATATATTTTCCCCATCAATCTCATTCTCCCCGCTACCGCTATAATTCTGTGGCCAGCGAACCATTAAAAACACAAGTTCGTTGGCCCACTTCAGAGGCAGCTCAACACAATCAACAATGTCCGCCAACAGAATGCCTAAAATAAATGTGTTTTTAATTAAATGCCTTTTTTCTAGTCAGAACTGAGGAGACGGGAGAAGTCTGGACAAAGGTAAGAACTGGAGATGCGGGTGCGTCAACTATGCTTGCGCGTATCTCCCAGGTTTCTCTACCTAACAACCAGTACGTGCTGGTTCTTAGTACTTTTTCTCTTGCTTTACATATCCCACAATATGTTAGAATTCTGTCATAGAAGGCGTGGATTTTCCAATGTTATTAGGGATACATTGTAGCTATAACAGGCAAAAACACGTTTGAGAGACGCCACCTCAGAGTTTACAAAAAGGCAGAAATTTATACCTTTCTCACACACATTTAAAAAAAGTTTCAATTGCGTACAAAAATGTTTGTTACACGCGCTCGGCATACTAAACATGTGCGCCGCCCTTGCCCCACACAGATACTTTCTGTGTATCTGCAAAGTAGCAACAGGTGCACCTACGTTTATGGCCGTTCCAAACAACAACACAACATTTACGTAGCGTGGTTTGCTTTTTTCTCCTGCCATTGTATATTTTACTGATGGCTATTGATTGGGTTTTCCGCCGTTCTGTTTACTAGCATCAATTTGCTAATTGTCCCTTTCGCTTTCGGCCTCGATTTAGCCGGCTTATTGTTGTATCTGGTGGATATGTTCTAGCTGTGCCCACTTTTAGCTTTGTGCACTCGCTGGAATTTCACACTGGAACTTGTTTTGGGCCAAGGTAAGAATGAGAGTGTGTGTTCCATGCACTGAAAATTCAATATCCCCGATTGATTGACAGTTGGTTAGTTAAATATAAATATTTGACGGATGGATTGATGGACTGATAGGAGCAGAATGACACGTCGGAGGATCAAAGTCATTTGCATGGCCATGTGGAATATATTAAACATAAATTCTAAGATATTTGGGGAACAGAAACTATACCGCACTCTCAAAATATTTTAACTTTGAGTTGCTTCAGTTCAAATCAAAGTAAAACGACTTTTCAATTCTAAATTACTAAAGTAACCCATACACCAATATCTAGAGCAAATGTTAACTTCATAATGCCTAAACAATAAAATGTAAATATTTCGGTTAACCGGTTCGTCGATTTTTTGATTGAATAAGGTGTTGAATGTCTTTAGCATTCCGAGAGCAAAACCAGTTTACCAACAGAAAAGAAAACAAATTAATAATAATAAAAAAAGGC
The DNA here is from genome assembly GCA_008042585.1 of Drosophila punjabiensis. Taxonomy (NCBI): domain Eukaryota; kingdom Metazoa; phylum Arthropoda; class Insecta; order Diptera; family Drosophilidae; genus Drosophila; species Drosophila punjabiensis. The sequence continues at coordinate 15,396 of VNJR01004182.1, forward strand.
GAAGCTTATCATTTATAATATTTTCTGCTAAAAAAAACAACATGGTCACGCTGGGCTCTGGGTAAGATTGTATTTAACAAATATCATCGGAGCGGGGCTTTGAAAAAGAATGAATTTCATTTGATTAACTAAAGAGCAAAGTCCACGGCGATAAAAAGTTAGACTGCCTCTGTTTCCCGCACCAAATACAACATTCAAGCAAGCTAAACTCTGATACAAGCAAGAGGATTGCGAAAAGCCAGCGGATATGAGATAATGTTCCATCGGTTTTTATCAAGGCGGAGAACATTACAAATGGGGACTTGACATTTGTATGCGGTACAGTTGTGGTCAAGATACCAGCACTAAAGAGAAAAGAGAGAAACGAGTACAGTACAGGAACACTAAACATTATAAATTAAATGTAGTTGCGCAAAATCAACTTAAACTCGACAGGAAATCCCTTAGCTTGGCGTTATATCTAAACAAGTCAGAAGGTTCCGAGTTTCATGTGTGTATCTTTTGGGGAAAACACTTTCCTTTTTTCGCATTTGAAAGTGACACCAAGACGCGGAGTCAAGGCGTGGCAAGGACCCCATAATCGCAGTCTAGTCCCATGATCCCCTTCAGTACTCTTGGCCTGTAACCTCACCAAGACGTGAGATGTCTGCGAATGCCATTGGCCGACGTGATTGGAACGCCAAGATATATCCGGCGCTGAGTTTCTTTCCTACAGCCCGGGACACCCAGCTACCTCTCCTCCGATGCCGCCATGTCTCTGTTTGAATCGTTGCCACTTTTTCCTTCGGTTCTTGGTTCTTTTGTCTGAACTCGTTGTCTGTCGTCTGTTGCTTCCTAAATGTGTTCTTCCTGCCCAATGTTTTTTGGCTGCTGCTTCTGTGTAGACACGCGCAGCTCTGCTTACTTTTATTCTCTTGGCTTGTTTATAAATTGAAATTTTTATGGCTGCTTGGGCTGGCTGGCTGGGCAAACCCAAACACGAAACCGAAAGTCCATTGCCTTCTTTAAAGTGTATGAACATATGCACTGTAGGTCCTTGAAAATGGCTGTCGACACGACTCCTTCGCGTTGCCGCGTTGTTAATAACTAAAAGGCATACCAATTTACGTCGCAGATACTTTTGTATCTTTGTCTATGCATTGCGCATCTCGACAGATATACATATATGTATATTCCAAATTCCTGGGCAGCTAAGCTATTCCATTTCTGACGGCTTACTGTGAGTGCATGCTATTCCGTACCCGGTCGGTTCCTTGGTCTAGCTCTAGCCCCATGCATTCGGGTTTTTATTTTAACACACTTCGCTGACATATGTTTCGAATATGAATACTCATTCTGTGTGTCAATAAAAGATAAGGACCGGGACATTTCCCTATGGGAAAACTCGTTAGATAACAGTTTTCGCTGCCAGTGGGTCTGTTCATCGGGTCTCCCCTATCGCCGATGATAACACATATCGATAGAGATTCACGCATTTTCACATAATTCGCAGATGGTAGTTTGGTCACAAAAAAAAAAAAAAAAACAAAAAAACAAGTCTGAAGGTCAGTCGAATATTTCGCTTGTCAAAAAGCTGCAGTCGCACATTTATCTACACATGTGTGGAACGTTTTAAAAATAATGAGTCACGACAAATTTCACTCAAAGTGAAATTCCAATGCCTTGGCCCAGACATTGTTCAACTCATAATTAATATTAATATACTTGAGAACACAGCAGACGGCAAAAACACAAGTGAGCAATATCGTCTGGTTTTTATTATTAATTATCTCCGATACTCGTGGAGCGAGACGTTCTTGTTTCTCTTGATTTCTAACAAAACTTTTTTACGTTGCCTGAAGAATGCCTGTTCAAGAATATAACTACTATTTAAATATTGAAACAAACAAGTTGTATTTCATTAATGAGTAAAAAACAAAGAAAAGATGAACGTCATATGGCTTCTGATATTTATGTTTTCTTTAATTTATTTGTATGATTCGGCGCCAGATTTTAAAGATCTCCTCTCCTTATAAAAAGTACGTACGTATATAAAAATTATATACATACATATATGTATTTTTTTAGCTTTGCTTTTGCATTTGTTTATTTTAATGACAACACCGAACCAAACTGAGGAGCGGCTATTTCTCCATGCGTCTCGAATATAAATAAATAAATAAAGATGATGTAGCGCTAAGCTAAAATGCTGCAAAAATGTTTGCTTTAGATACTGTTAGGCTTAAAATATACCTTAGTTTGTTCAGGGTGTACTCATTGGACTGGGAGGTGTCTTGAGTCTTACAGATTGATGCTTATATTTATTCAAGTAAATATTAATGAATCAGTTAATAAATGTTCTTTTGATCAGGATCATTTAAGGGTTTGTATCCGACTAGACTAGGCCCTCATACAAATTTCGAACAGTTCATCAAATATTTGGGGTCGCTATTAAACGGGCTGATTTAGGTACGATCTACGGCTGAATTGTGTGCTCCTTTCTATTCTGAAGTTTGTGATGATGCACAAACTTAAGCAGCTTCCACTGGATTTATAACATAATATATCGCCGCCACTACATACATAAATTACAACCGTCTAAAAACCGAAGACATTATAGTTTCCCATTTGGCTCTTCTGTCATTCAGGTCTAAGCTATTTTAAGAGCGTAAATAAAAAAATACAAATCTAGAATCTACATATGGAATCTCGTACAGCTTTCATAGATTCGTGGATTGCTCTAGCTGTTGATGATGACCAAGAATACTCTCTATATATCAGCTTTAGCTCTTATCTATGGCAAACATTTCTAAACTATAAACTAACTAAAAAAATATTGGTGAATCGTTCCTAAAGCGTGTAAGCCAAATACGTGCATTTACAGGTAGAGCAAAAATGTACTTCAAAAGATTTTTAAACAATGCTACTATATACATATATATTTTTTTCGTTCAGTTAAGAGTTCTTCACCTCTAAACAATAGTATTGGCTTTATATTTGCTATTCATGCCTGCAACTTGATTCATCTCTCAAAACATTTTTACTCCTCTGCGCCGCTTAATGGGAAACCATTTATAGCGATACTTAAAAATCAAGGACTTTCAGAAAGAAAAGCGACTTGCGAGAAATCCTTTAGAAACCCCCTTGACACACAAAACCAAAGACGGTACAGTTACTCTAAAGTCTTTGCTTGAGAAAGAGGGAGTGCTCTAAAAGCCACCTCCAACTGCTCCAGTTCTTTCTCCATTCGATTTTTCAGTGCAAAACCAGCAGCTACGTTTTCTTGAATTTCTATCCAAGCACCAGTATTCCGGATGAATCATCTATTTGAATGATAAAAAAACGAACTTGTGAGGGAGCCTCACAACGTAGTAAACTGTATATATATATATCTTGACCTTTGTAAATAATCCCCGTTAGTAAATAAGTTAGCTTTTAAGGTAGAAACACACCAGGACAAAGAAAGACCCACGAAGGGCACATGTAAATAGGAGAGGGAAGAGAAGCCCAAACGCAGACACAAAGTTTTATCTATTAAGAGAGACAACGAGACCGGCGGAGCCGAAGAGAAAACGAAGAGACCGGCAGAGCCGAAGAGAAACAGCAGAAACAGAAGTCATGACACAGCCCAGAACAACGGCAGAGCATGCCGAAGCAAAGCAGCGACAGAGCGCGACGCAGATCGACCGAGCCAACGACTTCGACACCCGCAGCCGAGCCCAGAACAACGGCAGAGCATGCCGAAGCAAAGCAGCGACAGAGCGCAACGCAGATCGACCGAGCCAGCGACTTCGACGCCCGCAGCCAAGCCCCAGAACAACGGCAGAGCATGCTGAAGCAAAGCAGCGACAGAGCGCAACGCAGATCGACCGAGCCAGCGACTTCGACGCCCGCAGCCAAGCCCCAGAACAACGGCAGAGCATACAGAAGAAGAGCAGCGACAAAGCTCGACGCAGAGCGGGATCGACCGAGCCAGCAGCAGCCGGATCAAGGGCAGAGAGAAAGAGAGAAGCCGAAGTACGATCCAGCACGAAGCTCTCCAACGCCGAGAGCAGAGGCCGCTGCCGACGCAAGGGATCGCCGGCAGAGAAAGCCTTCGAAGGCCCTAGCGCACCAAGCCATGGAAGATTCGTTGGAGAGCAGCCGAAATCACCAGACGTGCACCGGAAATTATCAAGAAATAATACCTCGACCACGCTGCCGGCCGCGAGCCACATGGAGCTGGAGTAAAAGGCTGGTGAGCTGGCCAAGGGCCAACCCTATTGGGTGTAGGGAAATTTGGAGTGCGTTGGGCTAGGAGATT
>VNJR01004186.1:0-20113 GCA_008042585.1 Drosophila punjabiensis
TTTCACATCCTTTGTTCCCATTCCAAACTTTTTCTTAGCCTTTATCATGTTTGTTACAAAATATGCTGCAGCTCTTTCCCCAAGACTACTATCTTTCGCTTTTACTCGTTCCCAAGCCCTATCAATTAAAATAGAGTCTGCTTTATGTCGGTCACCCAATTCTTTACTATTTGAATACTCTATATCATGAATTCTACACGCTTCGTCTAATCCGTTAATTCCCCGATCGCCTCGGGCTTATCGTTTATCTAGCTTTGTACCAGGTCCACAAAAATTATAACCAGGTAAATGAGCCTCAAAGGGTAGAGCATTAATTTTATTATTTACGAGACCAGTACCCTGTTTGGCATTTGTTTTATGACTGCTTATATTATAAAAAAGTTTACCCATTTTATAACAACCTCAATTATCAAAAGATTGTCAATGAATGAAGTACTTTTTACAATAACATGCGTTTATTAAGAGTATTATAGTTAGAAACATTGAAGGTGGAGGGCATGAAGGGAACATACCTCCACGTCACAGCCCTTTGTTACCAAATACAATTAGAGCTTTAATTGTTGGTCCATCAAATTGTGGAAAAACTAATGTGATGATAAGTCTTATCGAAAGTCTAAATGGTCTCAAATTTGAAAATATTTACATATTTTCAAAGAGTTTGCATCAACCGAAATATCAGTATTTGGAAAAACTAATTAAACCAATACAAGGAATGGGATACTTCACATTTTCAGCGATTGACGATGTTTTATCACCGCAGGAAGCAAAAAGTAATTCGATTTTAATATTCGATGACGAAGCTTGTGAAAAGCAGGACAATATATGAAACTATTTTTGTATGGGACGACACAGAAATATTGATTCATTCTATCTATCTCAAACTTATACTCATATACCGAGACATTTGATTCGCGACAATGCAAATTTTATGATGATGATTTAAACATGCGACACATTTATCGAGATCATGTGAATAGTGATATGGACTTTAAATCTTTTATGGAAATGTCACGAAAGTGTTGGGAGCAGAGATATGGTTTTCTCCTAATTTCGAAGGATGATGAAATGAATACTGGACGCTATAGAAGAGGTTCTGATGAATTTATTATATTATAATATTAAAATTCATATAATTATATTGAGTTGATTGTTAATAAGACAGTTCAGAAACAAACGTCATAATGAGTACATCGCTAACAATTACCTTAACTGGAAACACATCAGTTATAAGCGAAAACTTTTTCCCACCAATTGAATTAAATCGAAATTATTGATTTTTACACATTTAATTCAATACCAAATGTGGATATGCAGAACAATCTATTCTATATTGGAAATAAAGTTATTGAAATACCTGTTGGTTCATATGAGTTTGATGATATAATGAAATATATTTTTAATAAGCTAAAAGAGTATAATCTTCATGAGAGCGTTAAAATTTAATATAATAATAATACATTTCAAGTTCTCACAAAAAATGAAACTATATATTTTAATCACGAACGATCAATTGGTCAGCTCTTTGGATTTAATAAACGGATATTAAGACCACATAATGATGAAATATACAACTCGGATAATCCTATTAATATTTTAAAAGTTAATTTTATTAGATTGGAATGTAACATTATTAGCGGTTCGTATGTGGGAAATAAACCAAATCATGTACTTCACGAATTTGGTATCAATGTGCCCCCTGGCTATAAAATGAATATAAATCCTAGAAATATTATTTATTACGCTGTCAGCTGTAGAGAAATAAGCACGCTTGAAGTACGGATAACTGATCAAAAAGGAGACTTAATTAATTTGCGAAGGGAAACTGTAACAATTCGTTTACACTTGCGAGCAACAGAATGATAATCTACAATAAAAAGCCAGTCTCTACCCCCCTTATCAACATTAGTAAAACAAAAGCTGAAGTGAAAACATCATCAGCATCTCAAGGAGCTTCACACAAACGAGCTGCTCTATCATTAAAAAATAAATTGATTTTAAAATCACTTGGATTTAAAATTAACTAAAGTCTTCAAATGAATGAAATTTTTCATGTCCAAGAAAAGCCTATCAATGATGATAGTATCATTAAAAAAGAGTACCATACATATCATCCATATCAACAAAACTTCAAAGCTAACGATGAGGTCCGGATCTGTGTACAGAATTCTGACATCAGTTTGCTACCATGTGAAAGCTTTCTCCACTTTGAAGGCACACTGAGCAAAATTATTGATAAAAATACAGGAGCAAGCACTACGAATGGCGTTGATGGTCTGCTCAAAAATAATTGCATGGCCTATTTTTTGGACGAAATAAGATACGAGCTAAATGGAACTGAGCTTGACAGGACACGATTCACTGGTATAACATCAACCCTCAAGAACTTTTTATCCATTGGTCAACAGGAGGGACATCTTTATCGCAATGCTGGATGGAGCGGAGGGGGGAATATCAGATCTGGTGGTCATTTCTCCTTTTCTGTCCCTTTAAAGCTTCTTTTGGGCTTTTGCGAGGACCACCGCAAACTTATTTTAAGCTTAAAACATGAATTAATCCTCTTACTAACTAAAAATACAGATGACATGTATTTTAAAACAGTTGATGGAAAAATACATAATATTGCTATACACAATATAAGTTGGAAAGTTCCCCATATTGTTCCAAGCGACAGTACAAAGATTAAAATGTATAATATAGTGAAAAGTGGTACTAGTTTACCAATTTCATTTTAAATGGTGAACTAATTACAAACAATTTGAAAATGCAAAGGTATATCTAAATTCTGATGTCTATCCCTATGAGGATTTTAATGTTAAATATGATGAAAATCGTTTCGCTGTCTTGTATGATATGTATGCAAGATTTCAAGAGAGTTACTATAATAGAGAGGCTCGTCCACTTCTATCTCCATCGGAATTTATGAGCAGAGCACCTATTGTAGTGGTTGATCTTTCCTACCAAAATGAGGGTGTGAAATCAGGACCCATTGATATTAAAATTTCGACTGAACTAACTACACCGAGTGAAATAAATACAAAGGTATATTGCCTTCTCATTCATGATCGTCTAGTTAAATACACACCATTAACTGGCTTGGTTCAACGTGTCGTCTAAAAAGTAAAAATTTCTTCAATCGATTTTTCGTTGGAAGAATACGTCTACGGAACAAAAATATAAAAATAAAATGTTTGCAGTCAACGGAATGAATACCACATCTAATATTAAAATCATTCAACTTGAAATTAAAATAAATAATTTCTTGAAAATGTTCACAGATAAAATTTTCCCGGAACATACAATATATCTGGAAGAATCGCTAAAATATTTCAGTAAAAGAAGGAGTGATTTTCCACTGATTTCTAATGTGCATGGTCATCATTTCACATCTTGTTGCTGGGCTACCACCAGTTCTCAAAATCCCATAACCCATATCTTTTTTTATGTCTTCACTCACCCCGCCCATTGTTCTATGAGTTGAAACCTAAAGGTTGTCTAAGAATATGGGTAATTGACTTTTCTTTTCTTCATTTCAAAATTACTTGGTCAGGGCTCGGCGCCCACATTTATTCACTTATGGTATACGATCGCACACTTCTTTTTTTTTATAGCTTCACTCACCCACCCATTGTGATATATTGTGTGTATATTAGCCAACTTCGTTGACAGGGTCACATTCTCATCCCTACCCCTTTTCATTGCATAGCCTGATGGCAAGTGTCTACAGGTACACGCAGGTGGTATGTGTCCTTTTCACCGTTCATCCCTTTTAGGGCTGTGACTCAATCGTGGGAAAAATGATCGGACGCTGTTCGATCGCGTTGCGTTATCGATCGCTCTCGTACCCGTATCGAGTGCGTCCTCGTTGCGGTAGCGCGTTCACACCCGTTTCTCACGTGTCCTCACACCATTCAATCAATGAGTCTAATTAATTTTTTATCACCCAACCCTTTTAAGAGGGGTGACAGGGGATCAAAAACTGGCGCAGAAGTTAGGTTCTTCATCTACTTATTTACTAGCCAACGAGACAGAGACAGAAAGCAGCCAGTCACAGGATAACAACGGTAGCATGGATACCGAGACACAGGCAGGGTAGCACGGAGTGAGCTTGGGCTGGGATTAACTCATCCTCGAATTTAAATCGCCCGGACTCTCATCTACGATCAGGCACGCGACCAACCACGGATCATATTCCCGACATCAAAGCATCGTCGATGCGTCGAGGTATCATTAATGCGACTTTTATCGCCTACCGGCCACGCCTTCGTTTCAGCGAGGCACAAGCAAGATTAATCAAATAAACTTGAATATAAATCGAATTATCAATTGATGGGCCGAAACTACATAAGTTTCTGTAAGAAACCCGACCCCGGCAAGCTAGGCCGAAAAACTCCAAAAGTGAGCTCTTACAACTTGAATAAAACAGGGGAGGTGGGAATTTTAATTAATTAACATAAAATTTTAATTTCATAAAAAATCGACTAAGTTCACGCAATGAAATACAATCAATTAGAAAATTTAAAAAAAAAATTAAAAAATATATATATAATAAGCCTCGTGCACCGAGGGGATAACCTGCACCAACGCGTGCTCTTCTTTACGAGATTTAGACCTTTCTCCCTTATCCAGTATCTAGCATTATTTTTTGAACTGAAAGCCATTTTCGGCGAGTTTGGTCAAGGGCAAGGCAGGTCCGTGGATCGCTCTCGAATTATAACGTTCGTTTGCCAGCCCGATTATACAAAGGCAGTGCAGTTGCGCCTCGACGAGCTCGAGCGGAACTTCGGGAATGCACCCACCGGGGATACCAAGTTTCTATCGCCCATGCAATTGGACCCGAGTGCCATCTCGCCAGGACCTAGCACGTCCGCTACTCTTCTGCTACCACGTACCGTTTTTCCCGCTGCAGGGTGACGCCTGACTCCGACATCTTGCCGACCGCAACATGGGAGCCACCCTAATGACAGAATAACCAAGTGGTTCGATTTGACGACGGATCCTCTGGGATTCATTAAGTTCATCGAGGAGCCACTAAAAGTCTCTGGTCAGAGTCCTGATGGTGCTGGTTCCGGACCAGCGGCCTTCAAGACAACGGCTGGGCCTAAGTTCACCGTGAGTTTCTGGATTTCTTCTTGCCGCTTCTACCAGCGGCGGGAGGACAGTTTTAGGACCTACCTTAAGAAGCCCAATGAGCACTTTAAAGAATACTTGGTGACCATCAATGAAGATGCGTCAAGTTAGATATTCCCTGGACCGAGAGCTGGAGCGGACCTACGACAACATGTTCCCGGAGTACAAACTGTTCACGTAAAGGCAAGATTTTCGCGCGCCACCAATTTTGTGGTCGACTGCAAGGTGACTCGCAGCCGAGGCGGACAAACCCAGGATAATCGCACCCGCACGCCCACGGCAGGAACATAAGGCAAACTATGCGACGGAAGCTGACAGGATGACACGCTGGATCCCACTGACAGTCCCTAGGGCTGTAAGATATTTAAGAATATATGGTATCGAGGATTTTCTTTTATCAACAACAAGAAAGAAAGCTAACTTCGCCACGCCGAGGTTTGTATACTCTTTCAGGTTGCAATTGGATCAATTATAATTTATCCCTATCTAATATAAAATAAATTACTTTCATATTCGTAAAATTTTTACATTTTTACATGTAAAGCAACATGTAATTTGCGTCCACATTTACCGATCGTTTGTATGGCAGCTATAAGATTCTTATGAAATTTACAACAAAATTCTGAAATATGAAAATAGAAAAAAAAATATGTTGAAAACTGAAAAAGTTTTCTTTATATTTCTAAAAATTTCCTAACCGCTCCTATGGCAGCTATATGATATAGTTGTCCGATTTTTATAAAATTAAATAAAAAAAACTGAATCAATATATAAAGCTCATAACCGAGGGTTGATCAAGTTGATATGCTTAAATACACTGAAGTTATAATTTTTTTCTACAAATTTACGGATCGTTTGTATGGCAGCTATATGATATAGTTGACCGATCCGGCTCGTTCCGACTTATGTACGAGTGAGAGTATATGGAAGACTATCTGCAGTTCATAGATAGCTTTAAAACTGAGGGACTAGTTTGCGTAGAAACGGTCAGACAGACAGACAGACAAACAAAAAATGCCTCCTTCACTGTGTTGCAAACTTCTGTATAAAAATTATGATAATATTTAAAATATCACTTAAATATATCGATATATTTGATATTATTTTGTTGAATAAATATTGTTGTTCCCTTACAATAAAATTACAACAAGTTTCTTGATACAAATATATAAGTTATGTTTAAGATTTTTATATTCATATTTTGGGGCACATTTTAAATAATTTTCAGTATACAGAAATTACAATTTTTAGAAACATCTGTTGTCGTGTATTTTGATCAGTCCACCTGCTCATAGAGTCCCGGTATAATAAGCCTGATTAGGCTTATTAAAGAAACGCTTAAGTTTTTGTTTGAGTTCGCTCAGCCGGAAGTGGACTTTTTAGGGATCGCATCTAGCTTTTATGTTTTTTATCGATTCTTCTTATTATTATACAATGTTCACACATATTGTTTTTTAGTGTTCTCACTATTATTACAACCGGGCGACAAAACTACGGGGCTAAACCGAATCTCATAGTCAGCTTGTAGGTTTCCGGGATAACCGCTTTTTAGGATTTCCACACTTTTAATGTATTGTTTTCTAATTCTAATTATAGTTTAAGTTCCACATTTGCAATATGTAAGTCTCTTGCAATATAGTTAATATAGGATAGTAACCAATTAAGAGATATCAAAAAATATCAAAATATAATATCGATACTGCGATATTTAGGCAAAATATCACGACATAAATAAACAATTTTAAGACAAAAATATCAATATTTTGATATACTATCAACAACCTAAGCAATCCCGCCGAGACATTCACATTACGGATCCATATGCCGGAACGCATGCACGAGCCGGAACGCAACCTATCTCGCCACACCAGGAACTAGTTGTACTAGTGTTGCTAGTGAGCCACCATGAAATGAGGGGCGGACTCTCAGTCTGCTGCCAGACGACCACGCCAAACCACCCTGGGCTTTAACGCCGGAGTCACACTCTACCCACGAACCGACACAGCCACGCTCTGCATCCCGAGACCAGCCAAGTTCTACGCCTCGATCACAGCCTCGGAGCACCGCCAGCGAGAAAAGCTTCTCCGTGTGGCACAGATGCTTATGTTGGTTTTGCATTTTTGGTTGCCAACAAAGTATTTGGTTGGCTCATCGAATTGTGTGGTTGCCGTAGGGGATTCACTTTTTATGTGGGTGCAGTCCGTCCGTATTGAAGCCAAAATACCAATTTGGCGAAAGTTGGATGGAGGCGATCGAAGACGTCAGGCCTAAAATGTGAACACATCTATCTATCTAGTCCAGTGCACGCACCCCATGCGCTGCACTATGGTCCAAAAGATTTTTTTGCATAAACTTTAAAAATTAAGTTTCAGACTTCAAACTTTGCACATTTTATATTTTAAAGAAGATTAATATGTAAAGAAGTTTTTGAGTTTGTGCTACCACGCCCTCTCTTGCCTCCAATACAAACAGTTTCCTAGTATTAGTACAAGTGTGATTGAATTCGGACAAAAAATTACACATCTTTTGGAAAGGACACAATAATATAAAAATTTATTATATTCATCTTCTTCTTTTAATACTAAAGAGCATTGATCATTCAGGTCCTCATCAGCATCAGAATCGGAATCAGAATTCAATTCCTTTTCAAATATATTTTGGCTTTCAGTAGACGGCAACTCCATTTCTTTGGAAACAGGTTTTTTTTATATTTTTTCTTTCGTTTTCTTTTAAACAAACACTTGAAAGTAATGGATCCGACGAATCTATCGCCCTGTGGAAAAGGTCAGTCATAGTATTGATTCGACTATATTTTCTTGCGTGTGAAAGTCTGAGGCATTTTCGCCCAAGCAACCAAGTGGAACCAAAGTTTAGTTATTTATTTAGTTAGTTAGTACGTTTAGTACTTTTCCGTCAGTAAGGGTCATATGCATTCCAAACGTTACTACTATGTCAACAGTGTCATCTCTTTTGTAATAAAACGTTTTTAAACGATCTATTTGATAGTCTAAATGATTTTTTTCCCCAAAATAATGTGATCTTTTACAAATTGAATTTTTAGGGGCCTGCAAAATCGAATGAACAGCGGTGTTCGGTTAACCCATATGTTTCGCTGAAATGAGTCAATCATTTTTATGGGAATGAAAGAAGTTACAACCAATGATTGATCTGAAATCTGTACGTCTGGAGGGTTTATTTCCAACTTCTGTTTGTATGCACTCTGGCCAGTTGACCCATCAAAACCATAACTGAAAATTAATTTTAGTTTACAACTCTCCGGATATTATTTAAAAACATCGGATTGCACTTTGATTAATCGCTGTGCAGTGTGATTTAAGAGGTTTTGTAGAGAAGCTTGAGCAGTAGTTTCTGTAACATCAATTCCTATTGGCCGACATAAAATTTTTAGCCTCTATAACTTGGTTGTAACTCGGACTTATATTTAAAGCCCTAGTTTTGACATACTGCTGTTTAGTCAATGAATTTTTCAGGATATAGGCTTAAGCTTCATTTGGCGTAAGTGAAGTCGGTTTTAGCATTTCAAATTGTTTCTCAATTCCGTCGTGTTTTAAGGTGTCGAAATCGTTTCTTTTAGGACAAACGCCACATTCGTATTGTTTTCTCTCTTTGCTGAAACCGCTGCAGTATGAACAAGAAGATTTGTGTACTTTTCTATTTCATTCGCAAGCTCAGATGCCAATTTGGCCCTACATTTGTATCAGACAAGGTTGCGCGTCCAGATCGTTGTGGTGTCAATTTAAATGATATTTCAGACGACAAAAACGTTCTACCGTATACATTTTTCAAGATATTTTTTTATAAAGGATTTAAAATTACTTGTTTTTTTATTTTGTAAACCCCTTATTTTTATATTGCGCGCCTTAATGTGACCAGCTATTAGAGTTATCGATCGACTGATCGTACACTTAAGTTGGATTTTGTAAAATGAAGAGACGGGCACTCTTAAGCTTGGTAAAAAAGGAAGAAGAACACGTTGTGGAGGGGAAAGAATAATTTGTTTAAAATAAAAGCCATCCGTTGGAAATATTAATAATAAAGAACCTAGGTGTTTACAAATCACGTGTGGGGTTCGCCCAAAACATTATTTCGTCATGAAATATGCCGACATACTCAACCTGACGATGGGGAGGAGAACATTCACCAGTTGCAGGGATCAGGATGATAACACCTTGATAGAAGCCGGAGAGCTGAACGACGACATTGGCGTGGTGGAGAGCGTTGTGCATAGCGTGGTAGAGAGCAGAGCGGAGAGCGTCATGGGAAGTGAGTGCGAGCAGGACAGAGGGCCAAACGAAATGGCTGAAATCATGAACCAGATGACGTTATATATAGCACTAAAGGATCTGGCGGAGTTAAAGGCGAAGGTTGCCGCCTTGGAAGGCAATTCGCTGGACTGCAAGCCCGTTGTTGATGTCAGGGACCTTGAGGCTAGTTTGCGAAAATTTACGGGAGACGATGACATGTCTGTGCATGCATGGACTCGCGACTTCGAGCTTTCTGCAGTTATGCACGGTTTAAACAGGTCTCAACGTTGGCTGTTGGGCAATCAAATGCTGGAAGGCTCGGCCCGCTAATACGTGATGCTTGAAAAACCCGCTACTTGGAAGGAGCTTACCGAAAGCCTACTAAAAACCTTCGGATTCCGGATGAATCCGAATCCGATCACCAGGTGGCAAAGCAGTTACAGAGCCGTTCAATTCTTGCGAACGAATCGCTGCTGCAATACTTTATTGCTAATGATACAGACATCATAAAATGCATTGTTGATGGCCTACAGGACCATTCCGGATGCGCAGCGCCATTGTATTATTGCGCTTCCCTTGATGAGCTGCGCGAGAAGATGATGCGTTACCAGATAGTACAGCCTGAGTACAAGCGGAAGACATCGGGAGCTGTACGTTCAGTTGCAAAACCTACAAATGCCGGAGGAGATGTCGCAAACGTAAGATGCTTCAATTGGCGAGTGATGGGGCAGCAGCTAGTGCAAGAAACCGAAGCGCCCGCAGGGAGCTTGTTTTGATTGTTTCGAGATCGGACACCAATGTCGGCGGTGCCCGAACCGTATGCGAACAGCTGCCCTCAGTACTGGTGACGGGCAAGACGAGAAGGAAGACGACGATGACGCCTTTGGTGGGAATCCATATATTCAAATAGTAAGCATAAGAATACTTAGTGAAGATGGATGCATTGATATAGATAAAATTTTTGCGTTACTAGATTCCGGAAGCTCAGTATGTTTTGTTAGCGGAGAAGTTATTCCGCAAGCAATAAAGAATGAACATCTTGTAAAGAGTAGTTTTCGCGGCCTAAGCTTCCAAAGTATTTTGACATTTGGAAAAATTAAGATTGTCCTTTTGTTTCAAGAAGAGTATTAAAGCATTGAAGCTTTTGTAATTCCTAATTTTATTCTACCTACGCCTATACTTCTAGGCAGAGATGTACTTTTAGTACTCTTACCACTTAAGTTAGTCAAACGCAAAAATGTTATGAAAAAAGGTCTCAATCAGTTATCATTAAATAAAACCATTGCGTTATCCCTATTTGCTAGTACATATAAGTTAAATAACAACATAATGAAAAGCAAAGAAAATTATTTACGTGTAAACGCACCTGCAACCTCGGCAAAGCCTCAGATCTTTCAGGAATGGATGCAAGATGTCGCGATATGTAGGGTATCGAACGAAGATGATGCAGTTAAGGTAGGCAGTGAGTTTGGTAGTGCCTTAATGCGAGAGTGTCGTAAAATAATAGATAAACAATACATTAATCGGTTTTCTAAAAGTTATGGTGTGCCAAAATATAAAATGTGCATTCGTCTTACTGATTCTACACCATTTTATTGTGCCTCTAGAAGGTTGTCATATCATGAGAGAGAAATAGATTCATCCGACCTAGTAAGCCTCAGCCGTGGTTTTAGTTAAGAAAAAATATGGAAATGTAAGAATGATAATTTTCCTTTACCCCCTCATTGGAGACTGTTTAGAATACCTTGAAGGCAAATCCGTGTTCTCCGTTATTGACCTTAAGAGTGGCTTTCGCCATATAGGTGTTGAAGAAGAATCTGTAAAATATACCGCCTTCGTGACTCCGGACGGGCAGTTTGAATACTTGAGGATGCCTTTTGGGCTTAAAAATGGTCCCGCTGTTTTCCAAAGATTTATCTCCGACGACTTGAGAGACTTTGTAAGAAACCGACAGATTGTTGTTTATATGGACGATATTATTTTACCATCGTATTTCGTAGAAGAGCATACAAAGACATTAGCTAGGTTGTTAGATCGACTCGTGGAGTTTAACCTTGAAATACATTTAAAAAAAGTAGTTTCCTGCAGAAGCGAATAGATTACCTAGGTTATGATGTTAGTGTTCAAGGAATTCTGCCCAACGATACACACTTAACTGCTACAAAACAATATCCGGAACCATTTAATAGCAAGACGTTACATTCCTGTCTCAGCTTATTTTCTTATTTCTTATTTTAGGAAGTTCGTTCCAAGTTTTTCGCGTGTAGCAAAGCCTTTGACCGAAAGTCTTAGAAAAGGGGGACCGCTTCCTGTGTCGGATTCCGAAAAATGAGCATTCCTGCAGCTAAGGACAGCGTTATCGAGTCCTCCCGTCCTATCAATCTTCAATCCGCAGTATGAAACCGAATTGCACACGGACGCAAGCTCCCACGGGTTTGGTGCTGTTTTGATGCAGCGGCAGCCGGATAAGAAACTAAACCCTGTTTTCTTCTACTCGAGAAAGGCCACTGCAGCCAAATCTCGCTTTCACAGTTTTGAACTCGAAACCTTGGCAATCATATACAACATGCGCCGTTTCCGAATATACTTGGAGCATATACCCTTTCTGATAGTAACCGAATATAGTTCCTTGGTTCAAACCTTGAGTTAAAAGCCTATAAATCCCCGTATTGCCCGTTGGTCCCTTGAGTTGGAAAGTTTCAATTATTCGATAACCCATAGGCCGGGGTCAAACATGGCCCATGTAGATGCGCTAGGTAGGCAAACAGAGTCGCTGAGAAAAGTGGAAGGAATTTCTGATCCGTGTCCGATTCCGTCAAGAGATGTTGTACCTTTTGAACCTTGCAGCCCTATTATACCTTGTGTCCTGAGAAACGTGTTAAATCCGTTAGGTTTGCCCATGAGGGGGAAGAGATTGTTGGAATTGTAGGTGCATCCCCATATGATATTGATTTACTTTTGCAGACTGAACACGTAAGAGATCCGGAAATCCGTCGAGTGCAAGAGAAGTTAGAGATTGGTGAAATTGAAAATTTTGTGTTGTTAGATGGGATAGTGTATAGAGAGAAGGATAGTGAGAAACTGTGTATGTATGCTCCAAGCCGAATGCAAGAAGGCTTATTTAGAAAATTCCATGAGAAGTTGGGCCATTTTGCGACAGATAAGTGTGTGAATAAACTGAAAGAAAAAAATTGGTTACCTGGTATGAAGAGTAAGGACGATCTATTTATAAAGAACTGATTACCGTGCATTCTACATTCAGTCCCGAAAAGTATTCACAATAGAACGCTTCATAGTATTCCTAAAGCACCGGTCCCGTTTGATATAATCCATACTGACCACATAGGTCCCCTTCCGTCTATTAACTCAAAGAAAAGGCACTTGTTGGTGATCATTGATGCGTTCACAAAATTTGTTAAATTATATATTGTCAATTCCACCAGTTTAAAGAATTCCATGAGTGTAGCAATATTGATCATATTAAAGTAGCCACGGCGGCCCCGCAGGCAAATGGACCAGTCGAGCGTGTGAACCGGGTTCTGACACCGATGTTGGGAAAGCTATCAGAGCCCCTGAACCAAGCCGATTGATATAAATTGCTTTACCGTATTGAATTCGCTATAAACAACTCAGTTAAGTGTAGTACCGGAAATACCCCTAATACGTTGTTATTTGGTTGCGAGCAGCGCGGCACAGTGGTGGATGAGCTCACCGAGTATTTGGAAGAAAAATTTGATCAAGAGACACCACGATATTTGGATACCGTAAGGGACGAAGCACATGAGAATATACGTCAACCACAGGTCCGAAATGAAACCGCATACGGCTTAAGGCATAGGGCACCTACGTTGTACGAGGTCGATGATTTTGTTGCTATTCGTAATGTTGATGTGACTTCAGGTCATTGTAAGAAGTTTGCACACAAGTATCGTGGCCCATATAAAGTAAACCGTGTTTTTCCGAATGACCGTTATGAGATTACAGATATTGACAATTGTCAGCTTACGCAACTCCCATATAAGGGAATCCTTGAGGCTGCTAGGCTAAAACCGTGGTTGCAAGTGTGTAATATAACCATTGGAATGTGTGTATGATCGAGGTCGATCAAACGTCAGGTTGCCCGAATGTAAACCCCTTATTTTTATTTTACGCGCCTTAGTGTGACCAGCTATTAGAGTTATCGATAAGAGACCGATTGTAGACTTAAGTTGGATTTTGTAAAATGAAGAGACGGGCACTCTTAAGATTGATAAAAAAAGGAAGAACACGTTGTGGAGGGAAAAGAATAATTTGTTTAAAATAAAAGCCATCCGTTGGAAATGTTGGAAATATTAACAATAAAGAACCTAGGTGTTTACAATTTATTTCTACTTTTTTTTATCATCATACACGTGATAAACGCCAATTTTTTCCTAAATTTTGTTGTTTTTGTACCATATATCAACAAATTTCCATAATTATCTTTATTTTCTTCGGACAAACAATATTTATATTCACGCACAGAAGAAAACAAATTAATTGGCGCCAATTTCTCAACACTAAGCAGCTGATCGGTTATGTACCTTTGAAAGCTTATAAAAAACTTCATTGAAGCTTTTAAAACTGTTTATATTAATTTTTTAAATGCATGATGTATTACATTTAAGAATTTAAAATAAAAAAAATAAAAATTAACATACAAAATTTGACTCAATGCTAAAAAATCGGCCTTATGGACCATGCGCTGGCTCGGTCACCTCTATTTCGCACAAAACTGATTTTTATACCCTTGCAGTGTATTATAATTTCAGTCAGAAGTTTGCAACGCAGTGAAGAAGTCATCTCCGACCCTATAAAGTATATATATTCTTGATCAGCATCAACAGCCGAGTCGATCTAGCCATGTCCGTCTGTCTGTCTGTCTGTCCGTCTGTCCGTTTCTACGCAAACTAGTCCCTCAGTTTTGAAGCTATCTGAATGAAACTTTGTAGATAGTCTTCTATATACTCTCACTCGTACATAAGTCGGAACGAGCCGGATTGGTCAACTATATTATATAGCTGCCATACAACTGATCCGTAAATATGTTGAAAAAAAATTATAACTTCACTGTTTTTTAACATATCTTGATCAACACTCGGTTTATTGTTTAAGATTTTTGGATTTAATCTTATAAAAATCGGACTACTATATCATATAGCTGCCATAGGAACGGTCGGGAAATTTTTAGAAAAAAAATTATAGCTTTGTCATTTTGTAACATAATTTCTTCTACTTTTAGATACTAGTATTTCATGTTTTTTAAGAATTTTGTTGTAAATTTCATAAGAATCAGACGACTATATCATATAGCTGCCATACAAACGATCGGTAAATGTGGAGAAAAAATATATTTTACTTTACATGTAAAAATGTAAAAAAAATGTAAAACTGTAAAAGTTGTATGAATATGAAAGTAGTTCATATTATATTATATTGGGATAGATTATAATTCATACAATTGGAATCTGCAAGGGTATACCAACTTCGGCGTGCCGAAATTAGCTTCCTTTCTTGTTTTTATTATAAATAATTTCATTATGGTCAAATACGAGAGAGAGCAGACATACCCGAGGTAGTTGGTCCTAACGTTGCCAAGTCTGCCACGGTATCCCTGCGAAGCCTCCTAGGTTCAACTGCGATGTCTCCATTTCCAGCGCTGCACACGGTTTACGCAACCTTCAGCAGCATCTCGGTAATCGTCGACCTCTCCACGGACCTCTTCACCATTTCCCGGCCATCCTCGTTCTTCTTTAGCATCTGAACAGCAGCCATCAGCCATAAAAGGATGCCAACCGAACTTCCAATAGCTCCCGTATTTTGGATTTTCACGCGCTGGTCGTAGAGCTTATCTACGTTCGCCCGCTCTCCGCTCCTCGGTATTCCCGAGCGCACCGTTGGTCCGCTCTACCTCTCGCTTCTCACACTCTCGCACTGTTAAGCTAAGCTTAACAGTCGGGAGCGTAGCTTTTAGGATAAGCTATGCTTAGTTCCTGGCTTTTTAGCGGAGGATATGTGCTTAATGCTTTGTGTTTTTGGTTCTTCCTTCTTCCCTTATGTTTAGGTGTATTCGCTAAGCCGCTTTTAAGTGGGTTTCGGTTTTAGTTTGCTTATGTGTCTCTGCGAACGTTCAAAATTTAATTACACGCTCTAAAGGAGTTTCATAAATACGTTTTTTACCTAAATTTATACCTATTTTATTAAAAACTAAAATATAATATTATTTTATTGTTTTCTAAATACACATTCAGATAATGCCCACCAAATCTTTTGATTTGAAAAGAAAATTACAGAGTGGTGAATTAAGATGATAGAGATCTTTGGGCGCAGTTTAATTTACGACTTGGCGACACATCCCTAACAGCAACAAATTAAAAAATTAGTATTCATATTCACCCGCATCTACTGTGAACTGCCGCAATACCATTTGTTGGGTACCAGTTTCCATCAGTCATCGAAAATACATATACGTATTTTATGTCTATTTTATTGCCGTTCATAAGAAACACATAGTGACATAATAGTAAATATATATTAAGAAGCAGGAAATTTTTTTAAGTTCATAATTTTCAATTTTCGCCAATACTTATATTTTCCTTTGGTTTTGATAGAATTTTTCCCTCCTTTAAATCGTCATCTGTAGGTGTCTCTTTATTCCAAGTTTGTATATCAGCTGTACCGAAAATTTGATAAAAACCATAAGTGGATATTGAAATAATAGCAGAAACTTGAAAAACATGTCGCCACTGTTCTATGGAGTCCTGAAAATAACAAGAATTTATGCTATTAAATCAGGTTATATATATAATAAAACTTAACTCTAAATAAACTCTAAATTTAAATATAAATAAATAAAACTATTTTTTTTGTTAGCAGCGACCTATATAAGTTAGTAAGAATATGAGAACATTCTCCAGACTCGAGGTCAAGTCGGCTTTGAATAAAAAAAAAAGCTTCAACTTTTACCAAAAACAACAAAAATAACTTGCTAAATGCTAGCAGCAGCTGTGGTTGTCGCTTCATCGGCGCTACACTAATCATCAGACCACTTGCTGACTATCACCAATTTTCTTGGTGCCTTACCGTCACAGAAAGTTGAAGAGTCGTTTAATAATCACCCGAAAAGTTGTCAATAAATTGTAAAGTCGCGCCGAATCAGTTGCCAAACCATTACTAAACATCTATTATAATTAATACTTTATTGTCTTAACATGTCAACATATAAAATAAAACATAGATAATATACAATTTTCTTACATGGTGGGGGCTCAACAGAAGCAACTATAGAACAGTCAAATGAAGTATAGTTGTGTGTGTGAGCGTCGGTCGAATACAGAACAAAGACAAAAAGAGCAAGTTGCAGCTTAATTAAAAGTCGTTTAGATGATACGGCCGCGAAGAAGATGAAAAACAACACTTCAAATAATGAACATAAAACCAGAAGTGGACAGCAGCATGTAAATCCAAGCCCAAAAAACGCAGATATTAAAGACATGGAGTTTTCTTGCCGCCGAACAAGATCGAATACCAAAACCAAAAGGAAGAAATAGGTGAGGAAGAGATCGTCAATTTTGGAACTTAGCGAAGTGCAAATATCCTCTATACAATAACACAACTTTTGAGGAGCTGCGCAGCCGATTCGAAACGATCGATATGGTGACAAAATCCACAGCCAGCAAAGTAAATTTACCAAAGCAGCAAAACCAGGTTGGCGATTCGACCAACAGCAAAACCAAAATTGAAGGCATTTTTTTCAACTGCGGCTCACCCAAGCATATAAGAGCTGAGTGCAAAGAGGAGATCAAATGTTTCAACTTGCAATGCGCAGGCTGAGGCAGAAATAGCTTGCGACTTGCGCTGGCATAGAGTCCCACAAATAGAGGTGGAGAACCTGAGGGCACTTTTCCACGCACTCTGCTTCTCACTCGAGTTAACTCCTTCGCCTAAAATTTGAAACATTTTTTGATTTCGTCCAAAACACAATCTATATGAGATGGGCCTCGTGATGAGTCCCTCACTTTAAGAGCATGGAGTGTTGACGCTTAAAAAACAGTTCTTGTCGCTTTTAATTCAAATGCATTTCATATATAATAAGTTTAGCAGTAATTAAAATCAGTCGCTATATTAGGATGTGTATATTAATTGTGAGAGTCTTTACATATCGTATAATAATTGTTAAAGTGCGTGCGGAGCTAATAATTTTAAAATTTTTTAGGAATGCATGGAGAACAATATAAATGAAAACAGACTATACAGCCGTGCGGCGCTGCGCATTCTCGGCAAGCAGAGATCTAGTCTAAAAAGTTGTCATATAAATACTCAAAGCCTTACAAGAAAATTTAAGAATTTAGGTACCTCCTTATCAACTCAGTCATAGATGTTATATGTATATCTGAAACATGGTTTGTCCCGAATATCAGTGATGTCTTAGTTGACTGCGACGGCTATAACTTGTATCGTTCTGATCGTGAAAGTCATGGTGAAGGATTTGCAATGTATGTTAAGAAAAAATTAAAGTCAAAATTTGTATGTAATCATCCTGTAGTTAAGTGGAATATATATTTGTAGAAATTACATATAAGTTGCAACAGACTGCAAAAATTGTCGGACAAACTACGAACATATCTTAAGCATCCTGACTGATTTATCGAAAAAATATGCAGATGCTGTTTTAGCAGGAGACTTCAATAGTTATTTCATAAGAGAATCACACCTTACTAATAATATGGAGTTGCTAGGTTTAAATGCAGTAAACATTTCTTCCCCTACGCATTTTTGCAACACTCGGAGCTCATTACTAGATGTGTTCTTTGTAACTAATACTGACAGAGTAGTTTTATATGACCAACTTATTTTTCCGTCCTTTTCGAAACATGACCTCATCTTTCTGACATACGCAATTGACCTAATATATCATTACCATACTATAGTTTTTAGAGACTTTAGAAGTACAAATTATGAGCATTTGAATGGGATGGACTATATTTACTCACAAAAGTTGACGATCAATAAAGCACTTTCAGGATAATATATGTTATTTGTATAACAGCTGCGTTCCAATTCGCAGTAAAAGAATTCGCGCTTCAGTGAAACTACAAAAGAGTATAGAACTATATAGAGAGGACATGTCATACAAAAATGTGTCTACATCGAATCTGGTCGCCCGGCGACTGCTTGCCGGCTTGGCCTAGTGGCTAAGGCATCACACTACCAAGCTAAAGTGTAAGGGATCGAATACCAGTCAGACTTTGGGCATTTTATTTTTTGGCTTTTTTATTATTAATTTTTTTTTATATATTTATTTATTCTCTTGGAAGTTATTATAATTTTAGTCACAAGTTTGCAACGCAGTGAAGTAGCCGACATCGATCCTATACAGTATTCAATAAAAAGTATGCATTGATCAGCATCAACATATGTCTGCCATATGTCCATATGTCCGTCTGTCCGATTATACGCACACCAGTCCCTTAGTTTTTTATTTGTTTTCTTTTTAATGTTTTTTTTATATTTTTTTTGTATAGTTTATAGTTTTTTTTTATTTTTATTAATTATTTATTTTCTGTGTTTTTATACCCTTGCAGGGTATTAAAATTTTAATCAGACCCTATAAAGTATATATATTCTTAATCAGCATTAACAGCAAAGTCGATCTAGCCATGTCCGTCTGTCCGTATGTCCGTCCGTTTTTACGCATACTAGTCCCTCAGCTTTGGAGCTATCTGAATGAAACTTTGAAGATAGGCTTCTATATATTCTCACTCGTACATAAGCCGGAACGGGTCAGATCGGACCGGATCATATAGCTGGCATACAAACGATGCGTAAATTTGTAGAATAAAATTATAACTTCACTGTTTTTTAACATATCTTGATAAACTCTTGGTTATAAGCTATACAGTCGTGGAAAAATAATAGAATCAACATTCTCTTCTGTAACTTGAAACCGATTGCTAAGTATTAACGATAGTTGTTGGCTTAAAACCAAAAATAAATTGATAACCGATAGTTTAACTTTATTTAGAATTAATTTTTGAGTCGCTTTCGCCTTTACTTTTTGCGATATCTTTTAACTTTTAAAGGCACTTCGTGTCTCAGCTTTAAAAAATAATAGAAATGTGAGCAACTTGCGTAAAAATTTTGGCTTAACCTCTGCTTTTTTGGGAGATAAAGCTAAATGTTTAATAATTCAACTTAAGTTAAAGCATAAAATGATACATTTTATACAGCTTCGTTTCAAAAAGTGTTTTTGATATTCAGAATGGGTCGTGGAGTGCAGTGTACAGCTGGAGATAGAAATACAATAAAAAAACTGAAAGAAGATTGGAAAACCATAGGACAAATTTCTCAGATTATAAAGTGCTCAGCAAAAAAAGTATTTTCGGCCCTTCATTTCACAGACAGAAAGAAAACTCGGGGTAGAAAGCGGGCCACAACCCAAAAGTTTGATGCCTTATTAGTTCGTAAATCGAAAAAAGATCCATTCCTATCATCAGAGGACCTCAAAAATGACATGCAGGCAACAGTTAACAGTTGCATAATTAGAAATAGACTGATTGAAAGGTACATTTTGCGGGAATAGTGTCATATCAAAGCAAAAAGCATATTGAAAAAAGGCTCACTTTTGCTCATCGTTAACTGAACCGTGAAAACTGGAAAAATGTTTTATGGTCTGATGAAACCAAAATTAATATGTTTGTATC
>VNJR01004187.1:0-73721 GCA_008042585.1 Drosophila punjabiensis
CCAGTCGCACAATTAGAAATAGACTAATTGAAAATGGTTTAAAGGCACATTTTGCGAGAAAAGTGCCATATCTAAGCAAAAAGAATATTGAAAAAAGACTTACTTTTGCTCATCGTCAACTGAACCGTGAAAACTGGGGAAATGTTTTATGGTCTGATGAAACCAAAATTAATATGTTTGGATCGGACGGAAAGGTTTATGTTAGACGAAGGAAAAATTCAGCTTTCAATCCGAATCATACCAAAAAAACAATTAAACATGGTGGAGGAAATTTGATGCTATGGGGATGCTTTTCCTCATGTGGAGTAGGGCCAATTTTCGAGAAAAAAGGAAAAATGTGTGCCGTAGACTATCTCAACATATTAAAGGAGGTTATGCTGCCCTATGCCGAAGAGGAAATGCCGCTGAAGTGGGAGTTTATGCAGGATAATGACCCCAAACATTCGTCCAAACTAGTCAAGAAATGGGTCCAGGACACACAGCTAAATTTAATGGAGTGGCCCGCTCAATCCCCTGACTTAAACCCAATTGAGCATTTATGGGGCATACTAAAAAAAAGAATTGGCGGCTTTAAGCCCAAAAATAAGAAAGAATTGTGGGAGAAAGTGCAATCAGAGTGGTATGCCATTAATCCCTCAATTTGCGCCAATCTGGTTGCTTCCATGCCTCGTCGGTGCTCTGCTGTTATCAAAGCTAAAGGCTGTACGACTAAATATTGATAAACAAGCTATACAATTAAAATAAAATAGCGTTAATTGAATTTAAGCGTTTTGTTTCTATTATTTTTTCCAAGGGAAACAATTATAATTAATTTTTTTAAATTGTTAAACAATTCTATAAAACTTTTCAGTTAATTATTATAACATATACTTAAATATATGTTAACAAAAAAATAATTCATTTATTATCGGATACGCGTCTTATGAAATAAATGAAACTAACTGACGCAAAAAGTTTGTTTCTATTATTTTTTCCACGACTGTATATATAAAATACAACATAAAGAGGCGTGGCTAGAGATTGGCATTTTGTAATCAACGCTATGCAAATGCACAGCATAAATTAAGCATCGAAAAATCACTGATGCTGTCGATGTGTGTGCGATACCTGAGATGTGCCACACCGATATTCGTGTTTGAGTGAAGAAAAACACCTTGACAGCGATCGGGATCGGTGAAAATTGTGTTGATTTGACACTGATCTGGTGCAGTGTTAATGTTGTCGCAATTAATTCGGAAGTTTATCGAGTTGCTGTTTGATTTTTCAATGGGTTTTTAACGAAAGGATAAAAAGATGTGGAGAGAAAATTGAAGACAAATAAAATGTTTGCTGGGAATTAGATATTAATTTGTAAATTATTATTTACAATATTTCATTTAATTATTTAGACCTTTAAAGGTTCCTAAATAATTGTTACAATATCTTTACATTTAAAATTCTGTTCTTTTCACGTTTAATTTAAATTTCTTGCTCTAATAAAATAAATACATTCCTTATTCCCATTAATTTCCATTGCCTCACTAACTCTCCTTAATTTTTCACACCACATTTTCGTGTTTTCCGCCAATAGATATTTCCCGACAAATGTTTGCTCTACGATTTTGTTGACTGATTCGTAAAAATATGTTGTGTGATCAAGTGAGACGATATATGCCAGCAGGTGCAGACAAAGTGTGAGAAAAAATCCCATAAATGTAGCATTCTTTCACCAGCAGCAGGAGCAGCAGCACACGGGGGACATTAACTAATTGAAACATTCTCTCACCTTGCCACCAGAGCTCTCTTCTTCGGTGGAGGTGAACTTTGTGAACTCCTTTCGACTTCGCGGAAAACCACTATGCGCATATGGTGGTCATGGCGGTTATGGTTACGATTATGGCCCACATGTGCAACCTGAAACTCCACCAGCACCAGCACCACCATCGCCACTGCGGCGCGGAAAACAATTTCCATCTGCACGGCCATAACTCAGCTCATTGTCAGCCCCACGACCCACACACTGACCCCGCCATAAAAAAAGAAAAGATGAGGAGTGAAGCCAACATGCTTAGGCGTCGCCAGGGTCAGGCCAAATGCAACTTGCAACATACAATATGCTACAGCCAGCATGCAGCATGCAGTATGCAGCATGTAGCATTCAAAATCCAGCATGCAACATTCGGCATGCAGCAGGCAGAAGGTCAAGCGGCTGCTGTGGTAATTTGTCAAGTTTTTATGGCCAAAGAGGAGATCTTAGGGAATGGTTGGATTTGCTTTGAGGGTGTGTTTATTTTAAAGAAATAAATATAATAATTTAAGTTAAATATATTATAGTATAAGATTATAATTAGGATCCTAAAAATAGACATATGAAATAATGGAAAAAATCCTGTCTTTCTACTATCACTATTAATTTTATATTTTAAATAAATAAGAATAAATAATAAATACGAATTTTCAGCTAAGTTGTCAGTAAAATAGAACAGAAGATGACCCGTGACTTAAAATTAAATAATTATGTAAAAAAAAAATTAAACTAATTAAGATTTTGAGTCAGTTATGTTTATTTTTCTAACTATAACTTATTAAAGTGTATTTAATATTTAATTTCCAATGTTTCTATTACAATTTTTCCTTGAAACTTAAGAATGCTTTTAAATAAATTAATATTAATTCAATAAATAAAAAACAATGGAGTTTTCGTAATATTTTCAAAGAGTCTGGAGAATGTTCTCATTTTCTTAGTAACTGATAGAGGTCGCTGCTAATAAAAACAAATTTTTTTTAAAAAGCAATATCATATCTTTTGTCTTTGCTTACAAACTTATTTATATTTAATGAATCCTTTGACGTTAAACCCTTCATCTTTTATAAATACATATATTTTGCCCCAAATCCGCCCCTATGTTCCCTCCTATAGTATTTTTACCCCAGCAATACCCCAATAACAACCATTTTTAGACCTCAGAGAGCCCTGAGGAATGCAGGAACCTGGCCAAGTGGAAGCAAGCAGCAACATTAGAATAGGGCAACAAATCATCTCCATTAACCCAAAACAAAACTGCGCACACAATCGCAGAACGTGCATCTGCAGCACGCTCTAACTCTAAACTCTAACTCAAACTGAAACTCGGCCCTGATGGTGGTCCCCATAAAAACTAAAGAAAACTAAAGAAAAAACAAAGCTAAACTAAACATGGAACATAACAGAAACAGAAACCCAACTGAAACGTAGAAATAAAAACAAAAACTACAAAAGCTAAAGCTAAAGGTGGTAAAATTGGTGTCACTTGTCACGTAGAACGTTAATTGTGAAAAGGAAATGCTGGCACTGGCACAGTGTGGTTGCTGCATTTTGCAGTAGTTGTTGCTGGCGCGCCTTGTCAACATGTTGCAAGCGCTCGAAGCAACCTCGAAAAAGCCATATAATTTGCGTTTGCAGCTTCTGCTCTGCTCCTCCTTCGAGCTGAAGTGCTCAAGCTCGTTGTGGAAATTGAAAAATGAAATCAAGATACACGGCCGAATATGTCACGAGTGCAATTCTCTTCTACACACAGAGAAAATGTCACGAAATTATTAAATACATCCAAGATATACATAAAGCTAAATATCTTAAGTTTTCCTGCTAATATGATGTTAAAATCAATTAAAAATTAAATTAAAAACTTCTTCATAACAAACAATCTAAAACATTTTAAAATTCCCAACATAGAACCCATTTTTTTTAATATTCTTCCCTCTGTACTAACCTCCCCTGCCCTTTTTCTCTCTCTTAGTATGCGGGGGCATTCCTTCAAGACACCATTTGGCATTTGCATTTTCTGATAATTGAATTGTTTTTCAGTTGGCTTGAATGCAACATTTATGTGGCATGAGTGGCCAATCCCCAATAAAACGACTAGGAACGTAAAGTGTCTCCTGGATCTGTTAGGGGTTTTGTTTTTCTTTTTTTTTTTTGGGTGGGTTATGCGGGGCAAGCAGTTAGCCAACATGCAAAACACATCCAGGGAGATGCCAAAATAGTTGAAATACAAATAAAATAAAAAGCCGGGCAGCTGGCATGGCATGTGAGGGCGCCTTGAGGCAGCTTGAGAAAAAAAAAGAAGGAGAAGCAAAAGAGATTTATGGGCAGAGTTTCGACAGGAAGATACCTTGGATAATATTAGGTTTTATGAGGAAATCATTTAAAGGATTGTGCAAATAAATATTGCGGCTGATAACTTACCAAAAATCATTAATAAATAAAATATAAAAAATGAAAGATATGAGACTAAAGAATTAAGGAAAAAATAAACTTCGGCATGATTCTTTGTCTACATTTTGTTGTGCATATCGGGGAGTATCTTATTGCACATCTTAGAAATATATTTTATATTATTAAAAAATGTAAGAATAATAATTAATACCCCCCAAAAAATACCCTGGCCATCATTTCGCTTAAAAAACCAATCAAAACATGGAAAAAAACGCGGCAGCTACCAGAGAGACAACAGGAGACAACAACGCAACAGACGTAACAGCAGTTGGCGTTGCACAGTTGCGCGATTAGTCGCGTGGGCGCTGATCCACAGACTGCCAGTCGACTTTGGCTATATGGGTATATGGTCTACTGAGATTCAGATCCCAGAGACGACGCGGTGGACTCTCGGCATTCAGACACAGATTCAGATTCAGAGGCAGTTGCAGGCGCAGGCGCAGGCGCAACATGACGGCCAACACACGGCGACAGATGCCGTTTTGAGATGCAAAGACCAAGGCGGACAGGCAGACAGATCCGATCCGATCCAAAGCGAACCGAACTGAAAAACCTAACCGATCCCCACAGTGTTCCTCCTGGTTACAGAGAGAGAAATAAATACAAAGAAAAATTAGAAATTATATACAAAATTGCTTCTATTAAATATATAAAAAATACTGATATTTATATTTATAATGAATCTTCCACACAATTTATAAATGAAGTATCTGTTCCCAAGTTAAGCCTAATTTTTAAGCAAGTTTAAGTATTTCTTATATATTTTATTAGTCCAAGTTTTCTTTTTTTTTCATATAAATTAATTCTTAAAACCTTTTAAAATCCTTTAGATATTTTTTTAAAATTTATTTAAAGTGTCTGAAGCCTAAACGATCGCCGTCCTACGGCTTCCAAAATACTAGAAACTTGCGCGGGCTTTTGTGATTGGATTTATGTTAATTTCTGACGAGATTTGTGCAATGCCTGGGCTGCTGCTGCTGCAAGTTGCTGCTGCTGCAAGCTGCTGCTGCTGCTGCTGCAGTTGTCACTGCCAGTTGACGGCTGCTGCAAGTTGCAACTTTAAACTGTTTTGTGTGCGTAATTAAATGGTGACATTTTCCGATTGTAAAGTGTTTTTCTTGCATAATAGCATTTTGTTCAGGAGAGTCTTGAAAGGAAATAATAAGCTTGGGAAAAGAAATAGTTAGGTTCCACAAATAGTAAGCTAATAAATAAATTTAATTTAAAGATAATCAAAAACATAAATAATTGATATAGAATAATTTATTTCAAGGTCTTGTCTATTTACTTAATATTTTATTTAGTGATTTTTTAACTCAGAAATTCCTTCTTCTCTCTTTTTCCCATCACCTTAATCTAAATGTTAACCACAAATATGCAACTCCAATTCCAATTGGCAGCATTTTATTCTGTTGTACAAATTTATAAATAGCCCGCAAGCTGACAACGGCAATTAACAAGCCTGAGAATTTTTTCGGTTTCTGCGGCATTGGCATGTCAGTGTCGGATCTAGTTTTCCAGCCCCCTCAAGCTCAAAAAAAAAGTGGGTAAAAAATATCGCGGCACAGCTGCCTTTATGGAAAATGGAACTGCTCCAATTTGCCAAAAAATCTCAGACGAAATTCCTTTGGGGGTCCGGCCGAGAGACATAATTGAACCGGACCGGATCGGATCGTTTCGGATCTGTGCTCCGAATTAATTATCGTCTCAGCTGCAGCGGCCAGCTTAAGTGACTGCCGAAAGCCCCCCAAAAAATATATAAAAATAAAAAATACTGAACCTCCAAAACTGAAAAGCGAGAAAAGTCAAAGACTCAAAGTATTTGCCAGCTTGCACCTGGCAACGGTCGCGACAGGTCAGGCTATATGAAAAGCTCCCTCAAAAGAGTCAGAAAACCCGCTTCGCATATTGCACAAAACTTGGCAGTCACTTGTGAAAAATTAACTACAAGTGATCATTGTTGCTGTTGCTTTTGTTTTGCAGCTGCAAGTGTTTGGCGGCACTTGCAAAATCCCCGAAAAAAATACAAGCAACAAAAATAGGAAAAAGAAAAAGAGCTCCAACTGCAACTATGCTGCTGCTGCGGTTTCTCCAAGAGACACGGCTGGAAAATTATATGAAAATTTATGATACATTTGCCTGCACTTGGTTGTCAACGTTTTTTTCCTTCTTATTTTTTGTTTTTTGGCTTGGCCTGTGGGCTGAAGATTGTCATGGTTTCCATTGGGGTATATTTTGTATTTCGTATTTTTTCTTCGCCAGCCTAATGATCGCGGTGGGGTTTGTGCCACTTTGACCCAGTTGGCTTCCTAGCTGGGCTAATGGGGAAAGGTGTAGCCGAGCGACCGACCGGCCACTGACAGTGCCACTGCCATTGTGGCTGACTGCCATTTTCAGATGCTGTAGTTTGATGCCCAAGTTTCAGTAGTTGAGTAGCAGCCACTAGCTGGGGACCAAAAAAAATAAATAAATAGAGAAAAATATATACAGAGACACCTTTTGTTTGCTCTGGCCTTTTGGAGCTTGGGCTTATTAAGATTGACAGTGATGGTGGAGAAGGATTTTGAGGGAACTAATTGGGGAATTGGAATTACAAGATCAGGTATATTTACTCTTTTGTAGAAGAATATAATAAAAAATATATTTTATACTTTTTGGTGGGACTATTGTTACAATTTAATTTTGATAGTATGGTGCATAGGTTTTGAACAGTTTTTATTTAATTTGTTTTTTTTTTTTTTTTTGATAGATTATATATATATATATATAAAAATATATATAATTCCGATATATTTATTGAAAAATTGTACATCGAAACATTTAATTATCGACCTTTATATACAAAAACGATAAATCAATATTTTTGGTCATATATATTTTGGGTTTTGAACAATTTAAATACAAATTTCAAAACCCACAATATATAAGTTTGTCTTTGGTTTATAGATTGTATAATTTCGATATATTAGATGAAATATTGTAAATTGAAACATCAAACAATCGACTTTTATAAACAAAAGCGATA
This sequence comes from Drosophila punjabiensis, assembly GCA_008042585.1. Classification (NCBI taxonomy): domain Eukaryota; kingdom Metazoa; phylum Arthropoda; class Insecta; order Diptera; family Drosophilidae; genus Drosophila; species Drosophila punjabiensis. The sequence continues at coordinate 7,260 of VNJR01004187.1, forward strand.
AATCAATATTTCTGGTCATTTCCATTGTGGGTTTTAAACAATTTGTATTTAATTAGGTTGTCTTATTTGTTTAGATTTTATAATTCCGATTTATATATATATATATATATATATATATATATATATTAAATGAAATATTGTATATCGAAACATTAAACTATCGACTTATTTATATAAAATCAATAAATCAATATTTTTTGTCTTATATAGTAGTGTAAATTCTTACTTGGTAATTTTAAGTGCACTCTTGGCAACATCTCTAAGGTTACAGTCCCCAGGGAGCGCTTTTCCCTCATGTTAGCTTTGGATATTAGATATCGAATTAGATATCGAAGAGCTGGGTTAACATATAAATAATTAAATTCCCCCTCATGTCAGCTTTGAGAATATATTAAAAATTAAACTCTCCAAATACGGTCATCGCTTTCGACATAATATTTATGAATTTCCCTTTGATTTTTACCAAATCGGAAACCAAGCGAAGCATGCGTGAGTGCCGCAACTTTGTAGATGCCGGTTTTGGCCCACATTTTGCTGGGCCAATTCACACACAACAAAAAAATAAGAAAAAAAAATGAAGCATAGGAAAACAAATAAAAAAAAGGCTGGCAGAGCCCGCACCTCTCAGTCTTCAGACAGCCTCTGAAAAAATAAAAAAAAATACCGCCCACATCCGCTTGCCACCCGCTTGGCACTTTGCATAACAAACGACTTTATTAATTTTCAAATTACCGAAAGTCAGAGGCCGAGCTGAGCATTTTGTGGCCTTTTTGTGGCACTCGACGTGGCCGGCAACGAACGGATCGGGCTTATGAGTTTAAAGCCGTTTTTTCGGTGGGCGTTGTGAGAAAAATCTGTTTTTGCGCCAAAATGCCATACAAAAAAAAGAGTGCTGCAACGAATCGCCAAAGGGGGCCGCCGCACATTGAGGCAGATAAGAAAATATAAATTCCGTCTTATGCTAATATTGGCTAAAAGCAAATGTCGCTTCGTGCTAAAGGCTGGCCAATAAATCAGCGAATTATCAAATGGCCAAGCCAAGCCAAGCCAACCGATTGATGAGCATTAACGATCTGACAAGTTGTCTCGGCGATCAAGGAGCGGGCCCAGGCCGTTGTATAAAATGTTAATTTCTCAATTAACATTAACATAACGCGAAACGTTTCGCCTATGTGCAATGCCATAAATCATACAATTAAAAACTAATCAAGCAGTGACACAAAGCTTAAAAAAACGATAGAAAAATCTACACAAAGACACACAGTTGCATTGCCACAATACCAAGTGCAACAGCAATCATTTTTTGATTTTTTGTCCGGTCGGTGCCACTTCAAAGACAAATTTATGTATTGTCAGTCCAGCGAAATGCCTACAAAGAAAAGCTTACAAAAAAAATAATAAAGAAAACCTAACAAACTGCATAATTTGGAAATTATTAGAGCCATTAGGCTGATGAAAAATCTAGCACCGGCGGAAACTCTGCCTTTTTCTTTTACCAAAATTATTTGAAGATGCCTTTTTGTGAGTTTTTAAAACTAAAATTAATATCATAATAGAAATAATCGTAAATTCCGAATAATAACTTGGGTTTTATAGAAAAATATACATTTTTCCTGCAAACAATTCACTCTTTTTTAATAATAATTTATTACAAATTTATTACTTTAAGAAATGTTGACTACTTTGTAAATTACCTTAAAACTTTCTTTTTACAAATTTTATACCAATAAAACAAGATCGTTTTATAGAATAAGATTGTTTTATTTTCGTCCAAAATTCTTACGAAAAATACCTTTTTTTAGGAACTTACAAACGATCTCTTTCATACTACATTCACCGAATAACTCACAGCCTTAAATTACTTTGTAATTGATTCACTTAACAATAAAACAAAAGCATAAATCATAAAAAAAACCCCCGAGTAAAAAACAAAGAATTTCATAAGCTGCAGCATTATGCAGAAAATAAATCGCTGTTGTGGCATTTTGTTTGTTTTCTGTTTTTCAACACCTTCTACACCCCCCCTTGGGTCCGCGTGTTGGTGGGTGGTAACCTGGCCTGTTGGATTGTTACATTGTTGGATTGCTGTACGGCTTTTAGTTGGCAGTTTCGTTTGGCAAAATTAAAAGCCGCCAACGGAAAATTGCTGGCTAATTAATGCCAATTGGCCGATGGCCAACACAAACACTTGAACGCTCCAAACAAACGCCGCAACACCGCGAACGCCAAATGTGGGTGCAACGTTAACTTTTATGCACGGCATTTATTATTAACTATTATTATTATTATTATTTCAGGCAGTGGCATTTGCATGTGACATAAAAGTGATTGGAGTAATTGATAATTGTGCAGAGACACGAAAACGATCCATGGAATAATATACGGACAGGCGAATGGCCAATTATGAAGACTTTTCTTTTGGTTCTCAGGCCAAGTTTGTTGCCTAAGTCTTTTGTTTTTTCTTACTTTTTTGGGATTTATTATGAAATTATGAAATATTAGTTATAGTGGGTTTTGGGGCATTATTTTTTAATATTTTATATGGTAAAATGATTAAGGATGTATGTATATTCTTTTAATAATAATAAATAAATAAAAAAGTGCTTACTCTGCAATGCTTTCAAATTTTGCATTTGTTTCATGTTAAAAATAATCATTAAAAAATTTAAACAAGAAACTACAAACTTGACTGAGCTTTACAACTTTCCTCTTGTTAAAAAAAACCAATTACAAATGTAAATTGAATTAGCCAAGAGCGTTGGAAATCAAACAAAAATCCTCAAACATTTTTCAACTAACAGGCAGAAAGTATATATATTTTTTTTTACCGAAAACAAATTTATTGAGGGAAAAATGCATTTGAAAAATGTATCTACAATTGCCGAGGCTAGTGGCTAGTTGCTGTTGTTGCTGCCTGGCCAATCTCTTGCCATAAATCAAGCGGTGGAAATGACCGCAGGCGCCTTGTAAGCGAGTCCCAGTCACCGACTCATTCCAGTCACAGTCACAGTGACTGACAGCCGTACGAACCGAGATCTTGACCAGCAGAAATGGACGGAAAGACAGACAGACAGATCGATGTTGGCCCACGCCATGCCAGGCCTTAGCAAATCAAATACAAATTCAAAATCTAGCTAATTTCCAAAAAGCCAAAGCCGAAACTCATTTAACTGGCACCGCCGAGTGGGATAAATAGAAGAAAAAGAAACTATATCTAACCGCAAAGTTAATTTTATTTTCCACCTACTGGCAAAATCAATTTGCTTCGTGTGGCACGTGCGCCAAATAGAATGAAAATTTTCGGGGTTTTTTCATGGGGAGTAGAAAGAGAGGTTGGCGGGGGCGTTGGTGACCGGTCGGTCCGTCAGTTGGTCATGTCGTGTGCGTCACTCCAAATGGAGGATCGAGAGACGGTCGTGCCAAGATTGGGCCACAACAGTAGCCAAGAGCCAGGCGACCGACTTTTCGACTCCAACTTCAACTTGGACTGGCCAGCGAGCCATTTAAAAAAGCCACATTTTGCAATGCCAAACAATTACAATTACGAATTTTATTTGGTACAATTGCCTTGGGGGGCCAAAAAGAAATTCTACACTGCAAAGAGGAAGTCTTATTTGAACCAGAAATTATAGAAAAATTCTAAGAACCATAAAGGTTTGTCTAAAGAAAATATAAGAGCTTCAGAAGTAATATTTTCGCAAAATGCATAGTTAAAATCATGAAAGGTTTAGCTATCTTACCCATTATTTATTCATATATTTTATTTTAAATGTAATGTGTTTCGCTTAGTGTAAAACTAAAAAGCCGCCCAAAAAGTCTAAATAAAAAAATAAAATTACTCAATTGAATTAATGGACAAGGCTACGCCCGCTCTCGTTGCCGTGGGTTTCCATTTTTTTTTCTTAGCTCTCGGTTAAGTTATCCATTCCAACTTGCGACATATAACAAATGCGTATTTAATGTGTCGAGAAGGGGGGGATGATGCCGACTAGAGAGAGGGGGTAATTGCACAGGGGGCAAGGTAGCCGGGGCTCACTTCGATTTCCATTAAACGCGCCCCAAGTAATTCGCTTAGTTTATGGGTGGTCAGCGTCAGCGCGTGGAGCGTGGAGCGTTGAAAGCCCTCCGGGGCCTTATGCTTTAGCTTTTTGCCTGCATTTTTAATTCGTTTTTAATCAACGTTGCCTGGTGATATATGTAACCAGATTATAGAGCTGCGATGGCTCGGCTCGTGTAATTTGGAATTCAACACTTTGAAAAGCAATTGCAAAATGCCGGGTTGTCATTCGCGCGACGGTTGCAGTTTATCGCTGCCAGAGATGGTCACTGGAAAATTGCCAATGACAAATTCTGGCTTGCAGCTAAATTGTTTCAGAAAATAAATTGGAATTTTGCTCAAGACTAGGGGCGAGTCTGGGCCTGAATTCAGTGGCAAATTGGTGGCTGCAAGTCTTTTTTTATACCCTTGCAGGGTATTATAATATTCTCATACTGTGTACTTAAGGTAGGCCTTCCTCTGCTAATAACATACTGTTAAGGGGAAGCACCCTTCTCTGCGATTCTCATACTGTGTACTTAAGGTAGGCCATCCTCTGCGATTACCGTTTTGGTTGCAATTTAAAAGGCTCTTAAAATAAATTCCACAAAGCTAATTAATACCTGTAAAATTTTTAAACTATAATAATTTATTTTATTTACAAATTTTAAATGTCAGAAATTTCAGTGAGCTATTTTATTGGCTTTATAAACATCTATAACATTATTTAACATTTAACATTTATTATTTTAACCAATTAAAAATTAATTTCTCTTATCTCACAAAATTGCTTGTTATTTTTTTAATAACTTTTATCTATAAAATCTTTTTTAATTAACAACAAATTCCTTCCAATTTTAAAGTTCATTTTCTAAATTAGTAAAAACCACTGCATGTGCAAATAATTTTTTATTAATCAAAATAAATCGTGATTTTTGAAAAATCAGGGTCAAACATTTCTGGTACTTGGATGGGAATTGTAAATTGCACTTTAATGAGCAATTTTTGTGCAGGAAAATCAACTTCAATTATATAATTTAAGCGTGAATTGGCAAACGACCAAACGGGCCGGAGCGTTAGAAGAAACGAAACGAAACGAAAACAAGCGGCGACAATAACAACTGGATTGTGTAAGAACAAGAAAACATGTTAAGTGCAGTCGCATTATGTTGCAAAATGTCACTTTTAATTGGGCAACCTTGAAACATCAATGTGAAAAATGAGCGAAAGAACAGCTAGCAGCAAATAGTAACAACACCAACGGCAACGGGCAAAAGCAACATGTTGCTGAAGGCCAAACACCACAATAGCAACAACAACGACAACACCAACAATATCAACAACAACAACAACACCAACAATATCAACAACAACAATGACAAAACGCTTAACGATTGGAGCGGACATCAAAAGGCCAAGCCATAAGTGAAGGAAAGGGACAGAAAGTCAAGGTACAGTAATAGGAAAATATATATAAATTATTTTATTTAAATAATTTAAAGTTTTTTTTTAATAAAATAAAAGAAAATGTTGATGAAGAGTATCAAGGGAATCGGGAAAATAATATTCGTTTTTATACAAATTTTAAGACATTCTTTAAATAAAAATCGGGCTCTGATGATAGAAATAATATTGATGAAGAGTATTAAGGGAATCGGGAAAATAATATTCGTTTTTTATACAAATTTCAAGACGTTTTTTAAACAAAAATCAGGCTCTGATGATAAAAATAATATTAATAAAGAGTATGAAGAAAATTTCATCGTTATCATTAAAATAATATTCTTTTTTATAAAAATGTTAAGACTTTTTTAAATAAAAATCGAGTCCTGATAGAAAAAATATTGATTCGATTTTTATACAAATTTTAAGACATTTTTTTAAATAATAATCGGGTTCTGATGATGGTCTAAAAAGAACTCCTTTCTAAACAGCAAGTGGCGTAGTAGTGCGTAAAATTATATAAATTTTATATAAATTAACTTTTTTAAGTAAAAATGTGAGTACTAATGAATGCCTGTCTAGCTCCCAACTAAAACAGCTCCAAAAAGCTCTAATTAAATATAAACTGAACCTAAATTACCCCCACTGATCTCTATTATATTATATTATTATATACCTTATATTAACTAGTTTCTTGTTTCTATTTATTTTTAATAATAATAAAAAGCTGTTTAAATGTGAAAAATCAAATAAATAAATACCATTATGACCGCTACTGTGATCAGTTAAAGAAGTGGTCGCGAAAAGGCACCAAGGAGAGGGAGGCCGCCGACCGTTATGTGTTACAATTAGCAAATTGCACATTTATGCTCACACATGTGACCAAAGCCCCCTCAGAGCCAGCCCCCTCTCCGGCCCCCTTGTGGCCCCCTTTGGGCTCAACTGACAATATAAATCAATCATTGGGCATTTGGCTCAGAGCCGGCGTTCTTATTGGAAAGGCAACCTTGAAAGTTGCTCCGCCATGAGAGCTTTTCGATTGGGAGACTAGAGATTGGCAAAAACAGAAAATAAGAAGAAAAAAAATGTTAAAAAAAAAGCTAGCAAATTGCAAAATATTACTTGCACATATGAACGTTAGCGAATTATATCTTAGCCATAATATATGGCACATCATTTATAATTTCCGCTAAAAATCAGCTTCAAACTCAGCTACGAAATTCAATTATTGTGCATTTCCTGCTGCTACAGGAAGTCCCACCACGGCACTTGTTGTTGAGCAATTTTCGATGCGTTGCGCCGCGGGGTTAAAATCCAACAGTTAACACTCTTTTTTTTATATATATATATTTTTTTATTTCAAATTGTAAACGATAATTGCAGTTGTGACTTGTAGCGATTAGATGAATATCAGCCGCAGGCTTGTAGTATTTTTTATATGTCTAGTTTTTCTAATTATTTTTCTTTGATTTTTTAAAGCATTTAATTTAAACTAATCTCGTTTTTATGGTCATTTTGCAGTTATAACAAGTCTTACAGTTAACCAATTACAATTTACATAACAATTTTATGTACATTGCTCATAAAAAAAATATATATGATTGGTAAAAAAAAATATTTTAAATATAAATAATGTTCACTTTATATGTAATTGTGATTTTTGTTACCAGTTGTATATGTAAAACTTTATCTTTAGTGTATTGCAATAAAATATATTTTTCTTGCCGTTTATCGAATTAAGTACTACACTTAATAAAAATTGCATGTAATAATAAAAAAAAAACTTAGAACCGTAAAAATGTATGCTTAACTTATGATAGGTTATGCTTCACATCATTTATTTAATTGCATTATCTTGCTGTGCAATGTTTTAAGGCCATAAAAGTAAGTTTATTTTAATTAATTTAATGAGTTCTAGAAAAACGTTTTATAGATTAACAGTTATATGAAACCGTTATATGTTGAAGGCTTATTAAAATATATAACAATTGTTAAATTAATCTAATTGAGAACACACTTTCTCTTACAAATCAAAGGCCATTAAAAAGTATATCCTTCTTAATAAATTCCATAAGAACTCATTAAGATTCCTGTTTATAAACTTGCCCCCGAATCACCGCCACTACAATCACTGCCGAAATACCTGAGCAACAGCAACTATTTAGTGTGATTTGCAATATGTATTTTAATTATGGGCCATATCTGTGTGTGCGGCAGAATGAACCAGAAGACCAGCAGCTGGCCGAGTGAAGAAACTTGGAAATTTGCGGTTAATACACAGGGAAAAAATAAGTTTAAGGAAGCTTAAGGCTTAACAAAACGAAGGACGAACATAGGAATTCATTTAGAAAAGTGTGACAAATATATTCCGCCTAAAACACATTGAAAATATTGTAATCTGTGATTTATTAAAATTTAAAATATCAAAAAATATTGCCATTTAATAGTCCTGAATTTATGTGGCTCTTTTTCTAATCATATCTGATCGATATAACCAAAAGAATATCGATTTATTGTACATAAAACTGTACCGCAACTGTAATAAATTGATTAATATATCAACTTTCGATTTAAGTATCAATATCATACTGTAAATATACTTTCTTACTTTCAATTTGAATGCAGTTTAATTCATTTAATGTTCCTGAATTTATTTCTGAGAGATTATGATAGATATAAAAAAAGTATATCGATTTTTGTAAATAAAAATATATCGGAACTTTAATATTTTCTAACATTCAGTTTGAATACAATATTTTTATAGTTTTACTTCATTCTTTCGGCGCTGCAACCTTCAGATTTAAAGAATATAACTATTTAATGGTACCTAAAATCAAAAAAAAATATCAAAATAATTTTATGACTTTTTCTAAGTGTATTTAAGATTTCTGTGGCAAAGTGATGGTGGGCAAGCCGTCAGCATCAAAAGTCTTTTTCTCCCTCTCTCTCTTTCTGTCATAAAAAATGCGCGAAATGCAACAATTTAAAAATGCTAAATATGCGCGTATGTGCGGAATGATTACTGCCAGAGCTTGAGACACTGAATCTGTTACTGGGATCTGGGACTTTTGGCTCAGAGATCGGCACAGAGCAAAGAGAACCAGAAGAGGGACCCGAGAGAGATGAAGGGGATTTTGCTATAAGGCCGCAAGTTACTCACCGACTGACTGCGTTTAGTAATTATGCGCGCAACACGTTCAAGGCGGCGGCAGCCCATTGCAATATGTTGCCATTGTTGCTGTTGCTGCTGCTCTTGCGGCTGCTGCTGCTGCTGCAACTGCTGCGACTGCTGTTGCTACTGCGACTGCTGCTGGTGACTGTTGCCTGGGCATTGCGTAAGCTGTTTTAGAAAATTGCATTAGAAAATCCACTTGGCGACAGCGCGGCAACAATTAAAGCCGCAGAGCTCGCATGTTTGCTACCAAGTCGCCTGGGAACCACAAAAGCCAAAAGCCACCACACACAACCACCACCGTTAAGGAAAACTTTAGCCACTTTAACGGTCTTTTAGACGTTCTAAAAGTGGTTTGGTCGTTAAAGAAGAAAAATTGTAAATATAGAATAGATTCTAGGAGCACAGCCTTGAGCAAGAAAAAAAAAATTTTTAAATAATAATAAAATAAAAAATGTGCATGTCTATATGAAGTGTAACTGGAATTTTCATTCTATCAATATTTAATTGTAATTTTAAAAACAACCAGAGACCCTTTAAAACAAATATATTTTTAGATAAATAGGATTTCTATATTGCATATATTTCCTTAAAAGTAAAATTTTTAGAATTATTTTATATAAGGAAACCTCTCTGGTTAACATTATTTTTTATAAAACAAACCCAGACAAATATAATACAAAATATTTTATTTTTTTGCTAAATTTCCTCCAGTTATTTTACAATTGATTTGTTTTTCAAATAATCAGATAAAAATGCTTAATTCCAGCCCCACTTTTTATTTTATTTTGCATAGATTTTCTTACAAGTAAAATTTTTACCAATTAATTTTTATATTATATAAGGAAACCTCTCTGGTAAACTAAATTTCTCATAATACAACCCAAAAAAAAACAAAATATAAAAACAATTTCCTTTAATTTTTCTAAATTTTTCCCGCTTATTTTACAATTGATTTGTCTTTGTAATAATCAGATAAAAATGCTTTTATCCCAGCCCCAACTTTTTCTACAATTTTTGCCGCTCGCCCCTTGATCCCTGCAAACTTCAATGGCGGGCCACAGGCCAACCTCTCTTGGCCGCCAGCTCAACCTGGCCATAATGTGCACAATTTATTGGCATTGCGAATCTTTGGGGCGCGATGTTAATCGCGCCTCGGAGTCAGAAAGCCAGGCCAGAGCAGGGCAGGGCAGGGCACAGGTGAGCACAGGTAAGCCTGTCCAAGAGCTACCTGGCAACCCTTTTGGCGTTGAAAATCGTTTGCTATTTTTCACCAATTAAAAACGGATTCTGGCCAATTTTCCATGCCATGTGCGGCAGCTAAGTGAAAAATGCCATTCGCCCGCAGTGGAAATGGATTTTTCTCTGCGTAGGACTTGCGGACTTTTTTTGGGTGAAACTTATTTATCACATTTAAATAAAAAAAAGAGTAAAAAAAGGAGGGAGAGCATAAATTACGTTTATGCATTTTAGTTGTGCATTTGCACAGGCCCTAAGTGTCAAAATAATTCATTATAATTGCCCACAGATCATTTTTGTCAACAATTTTTTATGTTTTATTTGCTCGACGCGCGCTGTCGACATTGCGTGTGTTTTCCTATCGTTTCCTTTATTTTTTCTTATATTTATTTCGGTTCCCTTTTTGCTTCTTGTTTATATTTTATTTTTACTTATATTATTTTTTGGTTTTTTGGCATGTCGTCGCCAGCTGAGAGTGAATGAGTGAGTGAATAATTGCAGGCATGCCATGTTGTTTATACTAAACTTAATTAATGATGACTTTTATTTATGAATGCGTGGCCAGGCGTCAGGCCTTCGGTCACATAAATTGCCGCTGCTGCGGCCACTCCTACAAGACCGCTTAAGATGCTTAAGGTGCGGATGGATGGTGGCGGCGGACCATCTTCTTCGAGTGCTAAAAAATCGGCGGTTAGCCCAGGGATAAGGATTAAGTTGAAGCAATAAATTTAATAGATCGACCCGCATGGAAATATAGATCTATTTCTCATCCATTTATCATAATTGAAAGATCCATAAATTCTAATTAGGAATTTGGAGACTAAAGTGTGGTTATTTTGCCTTGTTTTTTAGTTTACTTAATTAATGATAGAGTTGAAGAGGTTATTTAGTTTGTTTATAAAAGAAAAGTAGCTTAAAGTTTTTGGAACAATAATTTAATTTATAATTTTTGTATTAATTGTTTTGTTCTTTGCCCCTACGATTTTTTATTAAAATACTAAGGTATTAACCTTGTTAAAATGCTTAAAAAATTAAAAGAAATAATAGTAATTTAAAGAAATAATAATAGTAATTGTAATTTAGATTATTTAGTATGTTTATAAAAGAAAAGTTGCTTAAAGCTTTTGGTACAAAAATTTATTATACATTTTTTGTATTAAATGTTTTATTTTTTGCCTTGACGATTTTTTATTAAACTTATAAGGTGTAAACCTTGTTGAAATGTTAAAGAAATAATATTAATTTAAAGAAATAATAATAGTCATTAAAATTTAGTCTAAATAAACACAGTATACATTTATTTAATACAGGATACAGCTTTAATCAAATCCATAATACTTTAAAATATTATCAAGACTTAAAAATAAGTCTTTTGGCCTATACTTTTTTTCTCCTAATTTACCAATAAATTGTTCATAATGATTTTAACGACGTTCAAAAATTTTAATTAGTTTTTGTGCAGCTGTATATCAGTAGGTCTCTTGGATTTGTGGCTTGCCCTGGCCACCGGAGCATTCCACTTAGGCTTTGCAGAGAAAAAAAATATTAAACAGTATAGAAATCTGTATAAAATATTTAAAATATTAATATAATATAATAATTAAATTAAATTTTGGTTTAATTTAATAAAAAGCAAAGATATACATTGGTTTTAAAAAAGATCTAACCGAAAATATTGATATCCCGATACTGCATTGATGCGAAAGTCGATTTATAAATAGATATTTTATTGTTACGATATATATAGGATAATTTGATATTCTATATCAGTATCAGACTAATGTAATATTTATTAATGCGCATATTTAAAAGATAAATGCAAATGCAATAAATACGGATATTTTAAAGATAAATGCAATATATAATTAAAGTTTTGCTAAGACATAGTTTATGATATTTAAAATGTAATTACTAGTTTTCTCTTAGAAGCATAATTTTTTCTGTAATTACTATTTAATAATTATGATTGTTTTTTTTTCTGAAATACTCAATCTTTTTTTCTTCCTGTGTAAATTCGGCTACAACGGCGCCAATTGGCTGTGCCCCCATATATGGCATCGAGTCTGAAGCCCGCGACCGCAAAATATTATTGCGCTGAACAAATTTTTAGTTTATTTTGTTGTGGGCCATAAAAATGTTAACATCATTATAAGACTCTAACACCTGCAACCTGCAACCTGCGGCAGCCGCTGCATTTTTCGCATCTCGCATTTATCGCTAATCGAATTGAGTTTGCCGCAGCGACAAAATGCGGCAAATGCTGCTCTCTGTGTCTCTAGCATCCATAAAATGCTGTCGCCTTCCACATCCACCTAGCAGCTCGCTTTGCATTTTCTCACGCTCCTTATTGGATTTGGAACGCAAGTGCAGCAGGCAGAGATCGGTGGGCTCCGGTGATCGGAGATCGGAGACCACTGAGCAGCGGTCCCATCCAGATGCCGGCATTTTGCGTGCTCGACCGCAGGGCGAATGTTTTGACTTTGCCACCGACGCCGCTTGCCGCCAAGTCTATGGGTTTTTTTAACCCATTAAAGACTATACTAAACTTTAAGCAGCTTTAACTATAAAAAGTGCAGTTACTGATGGCACTCCCTCACCATGCAGTATGCAGCAGCACTTCAATTTAAGCAGAGCTTTAAAGTTAGCATAAAGATTTCCCATTTTATCTTTTTAAACAACAACTTTTGTAAGACTACACTTATAATACAATAATTTCACTTTATAATAAATCAATTTAATCTTTAAAAATAGTATTTAAGATTTTTCAATCTAAATTTCCAAATTTTTAAATCAATCAAAAGATGTAAACTGTTTTCTTATCATAAACCATTTCCTCTATATCCCCAAGCTAACATTATAAATCGAATTTAAGCAATTTCCGCTTGCCCACAGAATTTCCCATAGATAATTAATGGGTTAACACCTCTCCAGCTTCCTTCTTCTCCTCCTTGTACCCTTCCTTTTTAAGCCAGTTGCAATCAATGCAAAGTGACTGGCGACCGTGCAACAATGTTGCCCGTTTGCCTGCGCCTGTTTGCCACACAGCTGATGGCGTTGGCCCGATGTCCGACGGCGATGTTCGAGCCGATCCCACCGACTATATGATTTATGTCCCAGCAATGAGTTGGCGCCGCTTCCTTGCCTTTATTCGGGGGATAATGTTTGTTTTTCCCCATCGCTTAGAAAAATAATGTGGTCGTTGATCAAAAAGGGTTTTAACTTTCGAATTTGGTATTAATTTCTAAGATGTGATTGCATGATTGAACAGAAGGCTAATAAAGGTGATAATAAAATATGTTTCTTAACACTAATGAATACATTTTGACATAAAATGCTATATTTTTCGTTGCCTAAAACTCGATTACTCAAATTTTGCAATATTTTAGGCGTAATTTTATTTCCCAGCTTTAATTCAAACACTTTATCATCATTTGTTCCGTTTTTTATTAGATGAATTTTTACATAATGAAAAAACAGAAAATATAGTAATGGATTTATGAACTCTCTCATATTTTTTGTAACAATTTAAATTAGTTGTTTTAAACATAAACCTTTAATTCCCAGAATAGGGAAGGCATTCACATTAATGGTTTCGATTTTGTGGAAAATATGTAATTTTGTTTCGATATATCTCCAACAAGGTGTTTCCTTTTAAAAGTATTCTCTGTATCACATAGCACTTGGCTATAAACCTACAACTAAGTCATATAAAATTTAAAGTCCACTTCAATTGTTACAGTTACAACCTTAGATACAAGTGTTTTTTTTTCTTCTTTCATTCATTTGCAATTTATTTTAGTTGCATTGATACAAAACATTCATCGTTCATCGATCTAGAGTTTATAACTTGGCATTAACATGATATTGAGAGTATTCAAAGCTAACTGGCTACGTGATATATGTAAAGAGATGTGAGTGGAAAGAGAGACTGATGCAGTCTCCTCTTTGGAACTAATTCGTTTCGTTAGTGACCTGAGCTTGGGACTAGTGTTTCGTTCATTTCATGGTCTGGCCAAGTGACTGGCCACATGGGCCACAATAAACTGGTATTGTGTTTGGAACATCTGCTGATACATAGCCAAAGTTTCGTGCTGCGTGTCACTCTGTTCATCCTCGGACTCCAGTTCTTCAGGCTCCGCCACTGGTAAATCTTCATTTTTATCGCTGACAGAGCTCTGATAGCTTGTTCCGGCCAAGCTAACATTGCTTCCGGTATAGTCATCCTCATCCTCACCCTCCACTTCCTCTTCTTCTTGCCATTCAAGCTCCTCTCCTGACCGCTCAGAGCCGTACAATGAGCGTGCGCTATCGTCCTCTTCATAGCTTGAACCCTCATATTCCTGATCACCTTCGGTGGAGGTCCCTGTGTTATACTCGGAAGTATCTATGCCGGATGAAGCGCTCTCATTGCTCTCCACAAAGCCACTCGATGAATTCCCCTCCTCTTCCTCCTCCTCTTCCACCTCTTCATAGTCATCTTCATCGTCTGTAAACTCCTCAGAGTGTTGACTCGCTTCATTGGCTTCGGAACCAGTGGCAGGATCTTCACCGGCAACTGGAACAGGTGGAATGTTCATTCGATGCGCCACACGAACACTCAGCTTGTTCTGTGGCTCATTCTCCTTGGGTTTCTTCGACTCCGAAATATATTTAAAGCCGTAAGTCTCATTGTAGGCATCATAAAGCAGTTTTAGGAAAAGGTTGCCCTCCAGGTTACTCATTTTGCGTTTTTTAGTGTAACGAAGCAAGCGTTTTACGATAATCTCGCTGTGCTCTAGTTTTTCAATTAGACGGAAATACTTTTGCTCTAGAAAAAGGCACACAGAGTCCTCATAAATTTGCTGTGAAATGTAAAAGTAAATCATTAGAAAGTTTAAGATTAATATAAAAGTATTATCAACTCACCTGTGGCTTGACTTTAGGTTCGGGTTGTACACGATGCACAGGCTTATAAATTGACCATTTCAGCTTTGGAGTCTGAATCTTAACTTCACGTTTGCGTTTCACCCGAGAAACAGGTGTAAAAGTGCACCAATTGTACATCACCTTGGGAGTCTGGATCTTGGCGCTTCTCTGGAGACGCCTCTGGTTTATCAAATACTTCTTCCACATTTCCTTCACATCGCTGTTCGAGTAAAGGCTGCTTAAGGACTCGCTCCTGCTCCCCATGCTACCATCGGAGCTTATGCTGCTGGCATCGTCCACCGTGTTGGAGATGACCATGGCCTGCAGGGTCAGGGAACTCGTGGCAGTGGGCGCTGCCAGGCAATAGGTTTTGTTGTTAATCGAATTAACAGGCGGCGCTGGTGGTGTCAACGTGTGTTCTTGTGTCAAGTCCAGAGGTGTTAACGAAGATGGTGTTAGTTCTGGTGAAGTGTACTCTTCTTCCGGGTTTCGGGTGTTCTTCTTATTCAGACAACAACATTCGGGAAAATTCTCTTTGTTCTTTTCTGTGTTGCTTTCCATTTCGAGTTTAGTTACCTTGATGATAGGTGGAAGCTGCTCTTTAAGGCAGTCTTTGCCAGGAATTAATTCTTTAACAGAAGACTTGTCTGGCTTTTCCTTGCTAATATCATAATTGATCGGTTTAAAGGCATTGCATTTTTGAGTATCGTTATTAATAACTTCTTTTGGTAGCTCTTGGTGCTCTTCTTCGCCGCTACTCTCTAGTTTGTCTTCCCTTAAAGCAGCCTGAATTGTTTCCTTTAATTTATGACCTGCAATAACAGAAATCTCAGGTTTATCTTGCTTCGGAAAGGGAGCATTAGCTGCAGGATTGTCCTTGGAAGAATATTTATCATTTGCACCTTTCTGCTCTTCAGCGGCACCGTTCTCCAGCATATTGGGAGTATTTTTATCAATGGAAGCTTGCTTTAGATCATTCTTATCCGGCAGAGTGTTCACCTCTTTTGGAGCTTCAATTTTCTCTGAAGAATCACCATCCACTAAAGTTTTCTCCTCTTTTAAAGACTCCTTCCTCATTAAAGCATCTCCAGCTTTATCCTTTGTTACACCCTCGGTCTTAGGAAACTCTTGCAACATCTGGTTCTCCTCCTCCTTGATGTAATATGGAAAATCATACGATGCGAAATTCCAAAAATCGAAACCCTTTTCTGCTTCCTTGGGAAACTCCAATACGGACTTGCCAGTGTGCGCCTTGCGCAATATTCCCTTGAATTTGTCGCTCTCCTCGTTCTCGCAGACCAGCGTAATGGCAATACCCTTCGATCCAAATCTTCCCGCTCGTCCAATGCGATGCAGATAGTCGACATGATCCGTGGGCAAATCGAGATTAACAATTAGGTTCGTATGCGGCGAGTCGACGCCGCGGGCAAACACATCCGTGGCCACCAGAGTTCGCATTCTGAAGAAACGATAGCAATCGAAGACTTCCGAACGCTCCGTCTGGCTCATGGCACCCGAGATGAGGTGGCACTCAACGCCGCGGCTTTTCAAATAGCTTCGGAACGAATCGGCGCGCATTCTGGAGCTGGCAAAGAGCACGACCTGCTCGTAGGGCACAAGATCAAAGATCTTCATGACCGCGTCCAGCTTGCAGTTCATCTGTTCAAGGCTGTTGATCTGCCTGGGCAGCTCGTAGACAAACTGACGAATGCCCAGAAGGACGGTGGCCCGCTCGCTGTTCGATATGAGCACTGGCTTGTCCATTGACTTGGCCAGCAGCTCATCCAGATTCCCCTCATAGGTGGCACTGCAGGCAATCTTTTGTATTTTCCGCGGCATTTTTGTAATCAGTTCGTTAATATGCCGGTGAAGACCTTCCTGTTGATACAACTGATCGGCCTCATCCAGGACAAGGAGACTCATATTGCTCAAACAAAGAACATTGTTCTTGTGGAGATGTAAGAGCCTTCCCGGCGTTCCAATAACAATCCGACAGTTCTTCATGTATCTGCGATCGGTGATGACATCGGTGCCGCCAATGAAGTAGCTCACCCGGAGGTTAGGCAGGAACTCGCCAACGCAGCAGAAGGTCTCCTTCACCTGGACAGCCAGTTCACGGGTAGGCACCACCACCAAAGCTTGCGGTGTCTTTATGCTTGAGTTGAGGCCCTGCAAGGCTGCTATCGCATAGATCAAAGTCTTTCCCGTGCCGCTCTTGGACTGGACAAGCATGTCTGTTGGGAAATTATGTTTTAATTACAATAATAAACATATTCAAGGTACTTATTACCTTTCCTACTCAGCGCAATGGGTATGGCGGCCGCCTGGATCATGGTCGGTGTAAGGAAGTTTCTGCGTTGCAGTCCGAGCACGATTTCGTGGCGAAGATTGAGCTCCGAAAAGGTCTTCACCTTGCCGGGCGCCACATCCGTGGTGCGTCGCTCACCTGTCTCCAGATTGTGCGCTAATTCGCGCTGCATCTTGAAATGTTTCTCCTCGTTTTTTTGTTAACAATTTGAAAACGTTTTTGTTTGCTGCGATTTGCCGGAATCAATGTTGCCAATTTAACTTATTTCAAGCTAAATCTAGCTTATTTGGCTAAGCAGCCAGTGCTGCAGTGTGACCGAAGCCGTGGTTTCAATGGTCTTAAAAAATATATACCAAAATCACAAGTTAAGCAGTTCGCATAAAAAAATAGCTTTCCACAGGTTTAAAATTTATTAGAATTTAAGGATTTTATTCTATAAATATTTATTTTTTAGTGAATAATTTTTTTTTAATTAAAAATTAAATTTTTTCAAGTATAAATTTATATAGTTGAATGTTGAGGTGTTGTTTCGTTCGTTTTTTGTTCTAAATTATTATTATTTTAAGATTTTATTTTAAATATATTTAAATTTTAGTGAATAATTTGCCTTTTTGTAATTAAAAATTTAATTTTTTCAAATATAAATTTACATAGTCGAATGTTGAGGTTTTATTTCGTTCGTTTTTTGTTGTTAATTTATTATAATTTTAAGATTTTATTCTATAAATATTTATTTTTTAGTGAATAATTTGCCTATTTGTAATTATAAATTCAATTTTTTTAAATATAAATTAACATTGTCGAATGATGATATCAAAAAATATAAATTTACATAGTCGAATGATGAAATTTTATTTCTTTTGTTTTTTGTTTACACTACACATTTTTCTCAAGTTTTATGTAAATCAAATAAAATTAAGTAATTTTTCACTATTTTTCTCATTGCTGTCTCTTCCACAATTTTGTAATTAAATATTAACAGATTTCTTTAAATAATTTGGAAAAAATATGAACTGCTTGAGATTTTTTAGGTGAAAAGCCAAATTTTGTATCTGGCAACACTGCTGTCTGCTCTCCGCTTTACACCGCATTCGTAAACAAAGACAATGAAAGCTCCTCGGCGGCTAAAGTTTTTCGAGGCAGATAGTTTTTCGCCGTCGAGTCGAGCGCACGAACGAACCAGAAAAGACGCTAAACAAAAGTAAAAACTAATAGTGCTTAAAGTGTATTGTGTAAAACACGCCGCGTCTCTGCGTCTCGCTCTGGCACACACGCAAATACCGACACACACACACACACGCGGCAACATACATACATACCTGTCTGAGAGCAAACGAAAAACGGTGCAAAGAAAATCGGGAAAATAGGCTCTGAAAAATCACTCGAATTTCGAAACGCAGATTAATTTACGTTTAGTGTTCGCTTGGAAAATAAAGTGTTTAACTTGGTAAAATTCAGAAAGCAAGAGGAATTAAGCTGCTGATAAAAACGCTGAAGAGAAAACATCTGGGCGCGAAAAAATCGATTCGGGGCGATGTAATATTGCCAAATTTACCGTTTGTCTCGTTGCAATCAACAATTTTGACAGCAACAAAAAAAAACAAAGCGGACAGGGAGAAGCGGCAAAAGAGGATACAGTGCAATAGAGAAAGGTAGCTAGCGGCGAATTACGTGTGATAGTAAAAAAATATAAATAAAAGCGAGAAGCGCAACAACCCGCGCTTAGTCATCCGTGCGAGATAAAAGAGATAAAACTGCAAGCCTGGTGCCTGGTATCTGCCAGATACAAAATAGATCTGGAAAACCCCCAGCAGAGAGCAAAAAGGAACTCGTCAAATCGGAAACGTAATTACAACACTGCAGTGGCTGTAGCAACAACAACAACAACAATAATACGGCAACGCCTACGACACGCCAGTGATTACAACAACAAAAAAGATTAAGCTTTTGTTGTTGTTGTGGCTTGCTGCCTTTGAATTTGGTTGCTCACCTCCATCGGCATCTGAAATTGGGCATTCACAAAGCGGCTTAAATACGCGGTTAACCAACGGCGGGGCCGTGTAGCGCTGGAATCTGCAAGTGGCACACCTGTTTGGCCACCGGGTCAGAGTGGAGAGTGAAGAGTGGAGAGTGGAGAGTGGGCTAGTGGAGAGCGGAGAGCTGAAAGCCAATTGGAGCACGAGCACCATCATTGCAATCAAATCTCGACATGTCTCGACTCACCGAGGAAATGGTGATTGCGCGGGCCAAGCAGTCCGATCTTGGCATGATCAAAAAGCTTAATTGCTGGTAAGTAAAGGGAATATTTATTTAAAGTTTGTAGTTTATTAACAAACTTTATACTTGCATAATTGTATAGCTTCCAACACTAAAACTAAAAACGTTTAAATAGATTTAGCTTTTAGCGTTCTTACTAGAGGAAAGTATTCTTAGTTTTCTGTTAAAATCGAATTTAAACAACTTTACGGAATAAATTTATATCAATTATTATGATCATTATTATTCTGTTAAATGAATCATTAAATTTGATTTAATTACATTAAAAAACGTTAACTTTCCAGTCAAAACCTCTCCCTACTTTTTATATCATTAATACAAGGAATATTTATTTAAAGTTTGTACTTTATTAACAAACTTAAAAACTTGCATAATTATATTGTTCCCAACTCTAAAACTAAAAACGTTCGCATAGATTTAGATTTTAGCGTTCTTTCCAGGAGAAAGTATTCTCAGTTTTCTATTAAAACTAAATTCTAACAATGTTACGGCATTAATTTATATAAATAATTATAATCATTATTAAGCAGTTAAATAAATGAATCGTTAAATTTGATTTAATTACATTAAAAAACGTCCACTTTTCAACCAAAACCTCTCTCCCTACTTTTATATCTTTAATACAAGGAATATTTATTTAAAGTTTGTACTTTACTAATAAACTTTAAACTTGCATAATTACATTGCTTTCAACTTTATAACTAAAAACGTTCTCAAAGATTTAGATTTTAGCTTTTTTCTAGAAGAAAGTATTCTCAGTTTTCTATTAAAACCACATTCAAACAACTTTACGGAATAAATTTAGATCAATAATTAGATTCTTTAATAATCAGTTAAATAAATAAAACATTAAATCTGATTTAATTGCTTTAAAAAACGTACACTTCTTAACCAAAAACTTCTCCCTACTTTTTATATCTTCATCATTAAAATGTTTACGATTTTGCTTATCATGTTTGACACCGTTTCGTGTGTCGTTCCGAGTGTACTTTTTATAACTTTATATTTTCCGATAAAATACAAGTGTTTGTTGAGCTTAAAAAATCGTTAAAATATGCATAAAAGTATTACCAGTGTGCATGAAATCGATTTTCGATCTAATTTCCGCCTGTGCATTGATCTATTGCTAATCGTGCCGAGGCAGGTGCAGCCGCAGTGAAAGCTTCGATCTGTTGGGTAGAGTATGGAGCATGGAGCATGGAGCATGGGCTCTGGGGTCTGGGGGATCTGCCCACTTTATTGCTCCGACTGCTCCGGCTGCTGGCTTTCACTCGAGTGCCGGCCATGGTTCCCCCAATGTGACCCAAATCCGGGGGCAATCTTCTAACCAGTTTAGAAGTGTCCACTTTGGGAGCAAGTCACGATTCCCTGGGCTGGAAAAACTCGCGGCACTCGAGTAGAAGGAAGCCGGCAGTTGGAAAAGCGTGAAAAGCAGTTGAGCTACTTTCCGAGATGCCTCCAGCCTCTTGACCCGTCTTAGATTAAAGCGGGCGATGACTTAAAAGAGGCCTCCACGCCACACTTATCTCCATTATAATGCCATCAAACATCTAACGCGTCTTCTCTGTTCTCTGTTTATTTCAGGGGAAGTGATCTCAGCGATGTGTCCATCATCAAGCGAATGCGTGGAGTGGAAGTTCTGGCGCTGAGGTAAGTCGGGGAATGCGTCTCATATAAGGATCAGCTCTCGATTAACGATTTTTTTCTGTTCAATCCAACTCGGAGAATCCCCACTGAGGGAGAGGTTATATATATCGCCGAGATATGTGTTTGCTTTCCAGTGATGTCATCGCCCCATCATTAGGCAAGCAGAAAAATACGAGAAATACTTTGGCACGCTCAAGCGCGTAATTAATGCAAAAAAAGCTAAGGCAAAAGCTACACACAAACTACAGAAAATAATAAGCTGAAAGTCGTGGGAGCTCCGAAATTGGCAATACTGGCCCCAAGTCGCAATCATTTTTTAGGCCGCGTAGGCCCAAGCGTAGGTCGCACTATGAGTCGTATCTGCCAGATACTTACAAACGTATCTATGTCTGCGCTTGTACTTCAGCTTGTGCTTGTACTCGTACTTGTACTTGTTGTACTTGCATGTTGCTGGGTCCGCTTCTGCTGCTGCTGCTGCTGTTGCTTTTGCCTTAAAAGGCGACAATCATTTTGACTGCCAAGGTCACCAAAATCGATTCGCCCGCCAAACTTCGCCGTCATCTGCTGGCAATATGCTGACAACTCTCGGCTGCCTCACGATATATCTATATAATATACGTTTGTATAATTATGCACAAGAGAGGAGGTGTACCCCCAAGCTGGTGGCCTTATAGGGAGCGAGCTTGGCGCAGATTGGCATTGAACTTGGGGGATGAGAAGCGTGAGAACAGCAGGAAATAATATTTTAGGTATTGAAATGGCAGATGATTATTCAAAAAGAGACAAATCTTAGTTTGGCAGAAACTTTTGTGACAAAAAATGAGCAAGGGAAGTAATTAGGTGACCAATATTTCATTAAAAATCGGTTGTTTACGTGAGGAAATAATAATAATAATAATATAGGAGTGTCTCCTGCCGGATTAAGCAATTAAAGTATCAACATTTTATTCAAAGAATCGAAATTAATAATACTTCTTGATACTAAATCAGTTTATGAATAATTTTCTATATTTAGTTGAAAACATTTACTAGAAATGATACATTTTTAAAAGGTTTGCCTTCAGTTTAGCTCAGAACAGGAACTAAGAGAAAATATGGTAATGCAACTCTCAACCAGATGTTGAATATGGTGTCAGATCACACAGCTAAGAACAGGAAATAATTAAAGATCAGAAGCAGATATTCCATTAAAAATAAGTCTGATCAAACAAAAAAAAAGTTTATAAATAAATATAATAAGCAAATATTTACTGATCTTAATTGAAAGCAAAAGTGTGCCTTTTTTGGAAACTTGTTTTTGACGCCTGATTGTTTGCATTCCCATAAAGTGACTCAGATGAAATATGACCAAGAAAATAATATTGTGAAGAGTACAGAGGTATAAACGAGTTTTTATATTAAAAGTTTATTTACTTTCTAAGCTTTTTCAAGGGTGTTTTAGATGTACTTAAGACTTAAGACTTAAGAAACGCCTTTTTGTATTGAAACATTTTTATTTCCAGTAGAAACCAAGATGAATTAATCAAACCAAAATAGCTCAGACCTGTCAAGCTCTTCTATTAACAGATATATTGCTATATTGCTCTCAATTTTGTTATAATCAGTCAGCTATTGACTCTTTCAACTGCTCCCTGGAGCTTTATCAGTCGTCAGATAATGCTACACGTTTCCTATATACGATTGTGAATGAAAACCAATTGATATGGCAAGCATGTAAGCTCGAGGGCAATAACTTCTCAACTTCTAGAGAACCCATTGACGACGACTATCAAGGAGGACTGCTCTGTTTGCATTATTTTACTGGGCTTTACACCCAACAACGAAAACCTTTCTGTCTCAACTCGTTGTCTGCTGGGGGCGGTCCTATGCACGTGGAGTACTCCGAGGGTCTCCTCCGCCTTTTGTTAGGCTAGGCCTGGAGTGGAGTGGAGTGGAGTCCATAAATCAGCCATAAATCAGTGGTTCAGGTAAAATGCGTTGGTGTAGTCTTCCATTAGGTTGTGTTTATTTCTTACCCATACTCATTACCATTCCCTGTTCCCTGTTCCCTGCGTTATGAGTGTGCATATTGATTTGAGTTGCGTGTCGCTGGCACTTTTCTTTTCTTTCCATATACGCTATCAATGGTCTTTTTCCACTTAGTGCCACTCGAGTGCTATTCAACCTTGACTTTAGCGTGGAACTTTGATTATGAATATCTGAACAGGAGGCTAAGGAGTTTACTCGGAACCCTACATTCCCAATTGGCCTGATTTTATGCCAAACTATTAATAGGGTTAGCGGAGCTACGAATTCCAGATACCAGACACTCACTGAGGCAATGCACTCGTGTGCCATTTAGACGATAATTCTGGCTAAGTTTAGACAGTTGTTTCGGATGTACTCGCTCTGTAGAGAAAGAAGAAACTGTTTCTGATAGCTACACAGGGGGAAAATCTTAAGGAAACTTTAGGGTTTTAAAGGGAAATGGGATTAGTAAAGAAAGTAATACAAATTATTGAATTTTTACTGATTTTGATTTGATATTTGTATGTGTCAGTTGGAGGTTTGTAGTGCTTCCTTAGTTAATTCCCAAATAATCCTTCTTTTTCTAATCAATATGTACCCCTGTTTTCCTCAAAGTGTAGCAAGCTTATTTATTCTATTAGTCAGACCATTAAGGCACGCTTTTGGCCATCGGCAATTGGCCAGTTCAGGGTAATTAGCATTGTTAGAGAGGCAGAGGTGCTAAGCGGGGAATCGTTCGCAACGCGAACCTGACCTAGACGCAGACAAATGACGACAATCAGCTTTTTTCCTTCCCTTCCGAGAACCCCTTTCAGCCTATCAGCCTCTTTAACTGTTGTTTTGTGGGGAATTCTGCGAAGAATCCGTCGAGTTAATGACCGCACGCAGCAGCTGCCAGAGAATTCTTTGTGTTGTGTTGTGTGTTCCAAGCATGATTCACGGCAGTTAGTTGATGGTGGCGCCTTTGTCGCCGCTCCAAGAGAAAGTTTCTTGAACCTAAAAGTTGGGTTTCTTTCGGTTCATTGCAGCGTGAACAAGATCACCACGCTGTCCCCCTTCGAAGAGTGCCAGAAGCTGCAGGAGTTATATCTGCGCAAGAACAACATTTCGGACATCAATGAGATTGCCTACCTGCAGAATTTGCCGGCCCTGCGCTACCTCTGGCTGGAGGAGAATCCCTGCTGCGAGCGAACGCCCAAGTGAGTGTCTTTCAATAAGAAATATATATACAAGAAGCCCTAACGATCGATATCACCTCTGACTAACCGCAATCACAGCTATCGAGCAGTCGTCTTACGCGCTTTGCCTAACCTCAAGAAGCTGGACAATGTGGAGGTCACACAGGAGGAGGTGGACGAAGCCTTGCGTGGCGGCGGTGGCGCCGTTGCCGAGGATGAGGTCTACGAGGACGCCTACCAACAGCAGCAACAGCAGCATCAGCAGTCGCCGCCGCAACAGATGCCGCAACAGCAGCAGCAGCACAGCTACCCGCAGCACTCTCCGCCAACGCAGCAGCAACAGTATCACCACCAGCAGCAGCAACCGCAGCAACAGCAATCGCAGCAGCAGCAGCGTCGCAGCTCCAGTCCCATGAAAGAGGTAAATGGTTCCCATTGTCTCTGGGTGTAGTTTTCTCACACCACGCCCTGGTTTAGCGGCTCTAATATCTCTGCTCTGCCACGAACTCTGTAATCAGTAATCAACTCTCACCCCCTCCCTCTTGTATCTGTGTATTTCTGCTACCTCTGAACCCTATCCCGCTCCCTGTACCCTGTTCCCTGTTCCCATTAACGTTTAAACTATGCATTGCTAACCAGCCGCTGCCGCCGCCGCAGTTAGCCAGTCCGCTGGCCAACAACAGCAGCGAAGGGACCATCACCCATAGTGCCAGCGATCTCTACGGCAGCCAGATGCAGCAGGCACAGCCGCTGCATGGCTCCAAGCCCCCCACACCCACCAAGGTAAAGGGAGAGAGGTCGGTCAGTAAGCTGGGAAGGGAGAGGGGAAAGGTTTAGAGAAAGTAAAGTAGCCTTTGGCACTTTTAGTTCTGATTATAGTTTTTCTATTATTTATAAAGTTTATGTAAACATTTTTGTTTAAGTAAAATGTGATACTTTTGTAAGAGAATCTTGCTGTATTCATTTCTATAAAGTGTTATGAGCACTTGTTCAGTTAGTCTACGTTTTATAGTATTTATTAATTGTTTTCTGGCTTTTTTTTGTTTATTTAGATGGAAATTTAAGACTACAAATATTAGATCTTTTACTAGGATTTGTTGTTATAATTTTTTCAATTTGAAGTAATTTTTCTATATTTGCAATTATATTAATTCATCATTAATCTCAATGCATAATCTCGTAAGATCTCCTACTAATCTCGTTTCGGCATCCCCCTCCAGGAACCCGTGCATCCGCCATCGCCCATGTATAACAATTTAACCAAAGAGCAGCGCACCTACCACCAGTACGACGTAAGATCCACAGTCAGTCACTGCCCCCTGAAGAGTAGTTGTAACAACACACTACCAGTTCCATGCATCCGACATGACAGAACCGAGCTTCTAGTTTTGCTGTCAGGCCCACTTTCGGGGGCCCTATTCCGAGGCCCTACTATATTTTTTGTGTTCGAGGGTGTGGGCCCGCGTTACACTCGAGTGGAGAGAAGGGCACGGGGCTGGGTTGGGGGCCCAGTCACGCGATGGCTTCGATGGCATGGTTAAGGTTCTCCCGCCGCCTGGCCATTGTCTGTTTGCCGGCTTTTTTTTTGGGTTAAGTCACTCGTTTAACTTTGGAGTCTAGTACTGGGGTCTGATGGGAACGCACAATAATTACTGAAGAAGACCCAAAATGGACTATATAAAATGGGTCATTATGTATTCATAGACGGGGGAAAATGTGGACAGAAAATAGGAATTCTATTGAAAAGGGATCAGTATTACTTTGGTAATAATCAGTTTATTTAGAGAGAAAGATAAAAGACTTAAAGAATGGATTGTTATGGAGTTAAAATCAATAAAAGAGGGGTCCAAGAGTGAGCCATTAAACATATGAAGTGATAAATGTTGATAGATTCCCAGTTTACAACTATTTCTGTGGCACCTCTGTTAAGAATTAATTTCTTTTTGCGTAGTGAAAACCTCTGAACCTTCGTGAAGTACTCTTGTAGTTTCTAGCTCAACGTTTTGTCATATGTCGTGATTGCTCCGGAAACTGAGATATATAATTTCAACCTCGAATCTAACATCTATAATCTCTGCTGCCTCTCTCACCCACCATGCACCGCAACCTAAAACCAAATTAAAACCCCAACTAAAACGCAAACCGCACTGTGCATTCTAACTAACAACGCCACCACCACGGGGCCTCGATGAGCAGCGCTCGCCGGGCTCCGACCAGGAGAGTAGCCCGCAGACGGGCTACAGGGAGGTGCGGCCCACGCCGCTTCCGCCCAGCATCTCCACGCACTCGATGAAGGTAAGAGCGGCGGTCCTTCCCAGTGGAGGCCACCAGCTAGACCTCTGGACATGATAATGATGGGGAAGCTTTCTAATAATGGTGTTCCGGCACAGGAATACTATCAGTCGGATCGACCTGCTGGCTATCCGGCGCACTACCGGCACAGCCAGACGGACCTCACCGAATGGGAGGAGCACCAGCAGGCGCCACAGGTGCATCATAATCCCTACGGCAGCCAAATGCAGCTACACCACCAGACACAGCGACGCAGCGAGCCCAGCTTCCGGAATGGCAGCGCTCGGGAGAATGGCGGCGAGTGGGAGCCGGAGGAGAGGCCCAGGTCGAGGTGAGTGGAGGTCAAACCGCGAGGTCGGTCATCGGTTGGACATTATTAGCATAGAAGCTTTACGTTGTTTGTCGCTTATTGAATTATCGTGGGCAAACATTGTGGTATCTCTCTGTGATGTCCGTTTGCAGTTTGTGTTCAATGTTTACTTTGCTGTTGAAATATTAGCGCTAGAGAAGCATTTATAAGTATAAAAACAGTTCTATAGTAATTTTATAGCACATTTGATGCACACTCTTATCTTAGTCAGAGTTTTAAACTATATTCTCTAATCGATGCTTTTACTGCGTGTTAAGTCAGTTTATTAATCTAATAAATCAGTAAACTTAGCGTTTTATTTGAGCTGCTAATTATAGTACATTTGAGTTCTTAAAGCTGATAATTATTTAATTAAATTATAACGTTTTATTTTGTTCAAATCATTGAAAACAAAAAAAAAGTGAACCTAACTTTGGGAAGTTTGCCGAAGTTTCTATACTTATAAATGAAAATCGATCATAACTAGGCAAAAAATTAGTTAATTTCAATTCGCAAAGCTTTGCTATGCTAATTTTTGTTAGGTTAAAAAATCTGCATAATAAATTTAAAATTAAAATAAGTAAACAAAAAATTTTTTGTGAATTTTTTGACAATTTCAACGAATTGACTTATAAAATTTCGGAAAAAATATAGCAAAGTTTATTTTCGTCCAAACATAGCTAGATTGACTCGGCTGTTAATGCTGATGAAGAATATATATGATTTATAGGGCCGGAAATGACTCTTTCACTTCGTTGAAGCCTTAAGACTAATATTATAATACTCTGTTTATACCGTTGATTAAAAATTAATATAAATTCAGATATTAACACTTAGTATTAAAGTGACCCAATTAGATGCCAATTAGATATCTATAAAAAAGTATATATACATATATAATTGATTCATTATTATTAATACAAATATTTACAATAATATTCCTCAGGCGTCCCGAGGGCCGTTTCAGTGACTCGACGACAACTCTTTCGGCCTCCGTGATGAATCACTACGCGGGCTACCATCGCAGGCCCGTCAATAGGGTATGCATTCTTCGGAATTGGCACACATTCGTCATCGATAAGGCTGAATGTTAACTGAATCATATATTCCCATGCTTTATTCCGTAGACATCCAATCTGCTGTCCGCGGCGCTGTGTTTGGTTAAGGAGCTGGACTATGCCAGCCTGGAGGTGCTGGAGCACGCTGTGCGGTGTCGCATCGATGAGATGGCGGGCGAATGATGAAGACGGCTCTCTAATCGCATGTCGATTAGCTAGTATCCACACTAAACATGAACAAAAACAAACAAAAGACCAGGAGAAAGACAAAACCGAGGAGGGAGGAGTGCGGAGTGAGGCGAAAACTACAGCTGATATTATATATACTAACGTCTTAAGCAACAAATGGAAAACATCAGATACTTAACGGATAACAAAAACGATTCATACTTGCCAATTTGTAAACTGTCATAGTGTAACTAGCGTCTTTTTGTAAGCATTTTTGTCATGTAACTAAATATGCTGACGGAATCGAAAGGAAGTAGGAAGGATGAACTTTAGCCTAGGTTGATTTCCGCCTGATTCAACCCAGATCCCGTTCAGTTGTACACATGCCACTAAAAACTAGCCTTCTTTTGTACTTAACTCGCGAGGATCGAACTAACGGCGCCCAAGGCGCCAGGCACAATTGAATCTTCCTTGTCTGTTTTCATTTTTTTGTTAAAATGAGCCTAGTTCAAATTGATGCATGATTATATAATTATATATTAAAGTTCAAGCTCAGCTTTGCTGCTAAACTTTAATTTCGATATATATTTATATATATATATGTAAATTTTTACATTTAACCCAATGACTTTGTTAAATATTTGTACACAAGCTAAAACTTAATTTTAATATAAATTTACCTATTTGTAATGCAATGAACACGTCCAGTTTATGTTTGCCGTTCTCTATTTAACGATTACGTTGGAAACTACTATGCAAAAAATAAACCAATTAACATTTAAAAAGACTTTTATTTGGTTTTAAATGTAAATGTTGTATTTTGATAAGAAAGAATTTAAAAATGAGCGGGCTGTGGCGCTAATCAACACTAGAGGCAGGGTTATCGATTTTTGTGAGTTATCGAAACTGTAAATAAAGCAGTGTGTTTTGGAAGCAAGCAGTGCATTGGATAATCAGTCAAAAAATTTAGAAATTTAAATTTGTTATGAAAATAAATAAATAAAATATATATTATTTAGAAGCTAGATAAATTAAATATTAAATATTTATATCATTCAACTTGACTTAAATTAATTATGATATTTATCAAGGAAATACTTGGAAAGTTCCCTTTTTTATAAGGAAGTTGATTACCAAGAAAAAATTATATGCTTTAAAATATTATATTTTAAACTGTATGCAAATGTGAGCACCTAAAATCACCTTTATATAAGTATTTTATAACTAATTTGTATTTTTTGAATTTGAATATTGAAAAAATTCTATTTCAATCTGTAAATTCTAACAATACTTGTTGATTTTTTCAATTTTCGGAGGCCTACAGGTGGATGTCAGTTCTTTAGTTATAAAAAGATAGCACACTTTAAATAAACTTAATTGAAAAAATGTCGTATCCCATTTCTCTCACTCTTCTCTCCTCCCGAAATAAAACTCGTATTTTTTCAGAGGGGCTTTACACAACATTTAACGTATAATAGATATATTTTTGCCTTTAGTTTGCTTGGTTGTTTAGTTTAGTTTATTATTTTGTTCGGTTACATTGTGTGAAATTGCCTTTAAATCTATTTGATTTTGCATTTAATTTTTTGGTTTGAACTAAAATTCGAAACTTCGAAACGGTATCATCGGTTGGTTTTACACTCTGTTGATAATAATTCGTAATTGATGATGATGTGTCTGTTGGTTATTTTTGATATTATTCCAGCATAATTCGGTAGTTAGCCGCTGTATTCATGGCAGAAACGCAACGTCTAACACATATACATATACATAAATGTAAAGTGCATTATTATGTTTATGTTTAGTTAGTGTGATTAACTTGCTACACATCGATTAAATACTGAAGCCGCATTAGGTTATCAATGAATGTGCTCTGAAAATTGCCTTAAACATTGCGATATTTACTAATATAACGTTGGTGCAATACATATATATATATATATATTTATATTATATATTGTTGATAAGTGTGCGGTTAATAATATTAATACATATTTTTGTGCTGATATATAGACACTGAGTATGCGAACTTCCTTGCCTGCTGTTCTCCTCATCCTTAGTTTTATTAATTATTGTCAGTCACAGCGTGACTTCGTAGATCTTCTGGTTCGAATAACTTATTTATTTTACTTAAAACTAAATGATTTTGGCCGATGACCAGGCCAGGTGCTGAAGTGACGCATGTCTTCCAGAATGCGTCAGCGATGTTGTTGCTGCTGTCTTGCTTTGAAAAGTCTTCCATATTTTTCAATGCAATGCGAAAAAATGTCTTCCTAATAATAATAATTGTTATATTGTATTATTTATGCTGAACAATATGACACCTAGATATTAAGATAACTTTAGTTACGATTTACGGTGTAAACGGTTGACCTGGCAGGTATCCATGTCTCCCGTCTCGTGAGTTTCTGATTTGCAATCGCAACTCATCTGTGTGGATATATAGACCAATTAGATATTACAATTATAGTGCATATTATCTTTTGTGTTATTTATATATACTTTGTTATATTTATATTTATATTTTTATATGGTTTAAGGGCCGTAACCAACACTAAACTCTTGGTTGGCTCCGAGGCCTAATTGCGACACTCGTAATTGATGCTGATTTCAAATATCTCAACGCTTTTGATTTCGCCAATAACTTGTAAGCCAAAACAAAGGAAATTTTTCTTGGGTACCAACTTCATCTTCTTCTTCTGCTGCCTCGTCGTGGTAAATTGATATGCTGATTCCATCGAACCAAGGGATATAATCCAAAATTAGGAGGTGTGGGGAGTTGTTGTGGCTAGTTTAGTGCCACGATATGTTGTGTACTTTGATATTGAATTGGTTGTTGATTTTCCTCATCCTTCGTGTGTCTCCTCTCGACTAATCAATCACTTAATTACGGGTTGTGTCCTCTTGGGTGTTGAAGGATCCTGAGATCCTGGTCGCCCCCAAGGGAGCACTGGAAGCCCTGGGTGATTCTGCTGTTGCGGAGGGGTCGCCCCCTCCTCTTACTCTATAGCTTTCTATAGTTACTTTTGTTTTTAATTGAAATTAGTTACAAATTAATTGATTCGCATAGGGAATTTTTTTTGCTTCTTCTCCTCATCGTCCTCGTATATTCTTCTCTTTTTATATTTTTCTTTTGCTTTTCCTATAGTTTTTTCTTTTTTTTGTTCTTTACAAAGATATTGGAACTAAACTTTCGCAACAAGATTTTAAATATAGACAATAATGGAATATGTAAAGACAACACTAGCACTAACTCAAGTCCAAAAACGAAGAACAACAAAACGTCATATAATTCTCGAACTATATATAATCGGTTTGTGATTTAACGCCTCCGTCCAGAGGACCCGTCGGAGAAATCCCCTCGCGAGGGGATCCTTAGGGATCCTTAGGTAAAGAACGGCGATAAATCACAGTTGCACAAAGACCCGCCATCGCCAGTCTTGCAGAGCACCTTGCACACTTCGTTCCAGTCTGGAGCCGCAGTCGTGGCGTCCGTGTCCGCTGCTGCTGCTGCTGCTACTATCGGTGCAGAAGTTGGTACTGGGACTGGCTCGGATCCGGAACCGTGTGTAGTCTTGCCCTGCACTCCACTGGCCATCATCTCCTCTCTCCAAACATCCTCCTCCTCCTCCGCCTGCTTTCTCTGCACCTCCTGCTGGCAGGGACTGCAGCCGGGCAGGGAGCGACTCCGTTGCTGGCAGAAGCTCGAGCAGATCTTGTCGCCCCATTCGGCTGTAAGAGAATTAGGGAAAAGGATATTTAGTTTTATAAATTATTAACAATTATTTTGTGTTCACTTTTAAATATAATAAATAGTAATTTTGAAAAGAATAAATGTATAATAAAATCTAATAAATTATGCAATATTTTAAGTTCCATGTTTAATGATCACTAAAGTGCAAATCGAATTTCTCGTAGTTGCAGTTCACTTACAAATTTTATAGACAACTAAAAGAGATACAAACAAGATATGACAAGATTTATTTTAGTAAAGAATGTTCTATATAAAAAATATTTTAAACATATTGAGATCTGGATAAAAATTTTAAAAAGATCTGAATAATTTTGATAAGAAATAATAAAAATTTTTATTGAATATTAAATAAAATATATTTTGAGATATGGTTTTTGAGTAACGATTTTTTCCAACTCTTTTCTTCTACCAGATTTTAGAAGAAAATAATTTATTTCCTTCTAAATTCTTTAAAAATATATTTCTCAACGCAAATTAGTAAAATTTTACTGATCTTTTTAAATCAAGAACTTAAACAGCTACATTTTGAATTAACATTAAAAAAAAATGCAATTTCAAGGTGGTATTTTTTAATTTACAGATTTCGATCTTGTTTGGAAATCATATTAACAAAGGCTGAATAAAAAATAGACCCCTTTTTAATAAAGTTTTGTTCATCATGTATTATATTATTTAAATATTTTTATTATATTATTATTATACTTATTTTTACTATTTTTTTTTTTTAGTTTTTACTTACCCCTAGGCAGTCCACACAGTTGCCGGCACTTGGCCACATCGAACTCCGGTCTCAGGATAGCGTCCTTGGCCCCACCAGGCGCTGAGGCAACGCCCAGGCCAGCTCTGGAAGGATCAACAGTAAGTGATCGTGAATACAAATTATAATAAGAAAATAAAATAGGAAATATAAAAACTTCTTAATAATAAAAATCCTTTTCTTCACTTGATAAATTTGAATTTCAGCTAGAATTCTTTACAGATCTTTTGTTAAAAAATTTGAAAGATCAGAATAAAAGATATTTTCTTAAGGTATATCTTTTGGGTGTTTCTTCATTTATAAATAAATAAAATAAATTCTTTATTTCCTTTTTTTTAAATAATTAAAATAAAACCCTTTTATTAATTCCACCACCATTTCTAGTTAACATATTTGGCACTTGAGAAAAACACAGAACACGCGTCGCGGAATCCAAAAACAGAGATATAGCGAGATATAATATATTTGACATTTGCGATTAGCTAAACTCTCGATGAAAGGCACTTGAAAGGCCGCCGCATTCCGCAATCCGTTGAATTCTCATGGCCAGTCACTCACTTTCGCTTTCAGTTGGCCATAATCATCATTAGTTCCCGCTTTTTCGGGGAAAACCTTCGCGGAACACACACACTTTCAGGGCACAAAGCCACCTCACTCGAGTGCCTGCCGTCACTCTACTTTATATTTCTTTTTTGTGTTATTTTGAAAGAGTTCTGGATGTTGGTTTATCCGAAAACTTACCCGCAGAGCTCTTTACACAGCAAACTCCAATCCTGAACTGCGCTGTTGGGTTCTGGGACTTCAAGGATTTTGGCTGCGAACGCAGCATCCCCCACGGCATCGTCCTTCGGCAGCGCCGCCAATGACGTCACGGCCGGCGCAGGCGCAGCAAGGATTAGGAAAATAGCCAATAGCAGGCCAAGCAGCCAAGACTTTCCCCGTCGCTTTTCCACACGCTTTCCCATCGCTGGGGCTAGAAGGAGACGGGAAGATTACAAATTGGTTTGGGAATGGGGATTGGGAGGCAAAAGGAGGAGGGGATCAAAATGGAGGCTGACTCGGCCTCCCTGCACAATAGGAGCAATTGTGCTCAAAATGCAATTATCGCGCGCTCAGGAATAGGCAGCAAAAAGCAGACTTCCACTACTGCCTCATGCCAGAGGTGCAGCCTCTGCTCCTGCTCCTGCTCCTGCAGCTCCTCCCTCCCCAGCATTGTTATCCCGAGCATTTGCTCGACGAATTTCATGCGCTTGATTTGCCAAACTCAAAAGGGGTTATGTAATCGCTGGCGTCTCTCCGGAGATGTTCCAGGAATCCTGCTGCCGCTTTTACCCAACAATTTTCGGGCACAAAAATACCAACGAGAAATACCTGAGCTAACCAACCTGCTGCTGCCGCTGCTGCTGCTGCCGCTGCTGGAACTTTATTTTGTCAGGATAATGACAGTCGCCTAAGCAGACACAATCTCCAAAATCCTCCCCAACTCCCCGCTGGGCCAGAAAGGAATGTTTATAGCCAACGGGGCGAGAGCCGAACATGGTGTTCCGGAGTACCAGGACCTCTGCGCCACAGTTGAGAGTCGAGTGCGAAAGAGGACGCTTCGCTGGGCCGTTGGCCAACACACAACACACAAACTCCCCGATTGAATTAACTAGCCGGCAAAGCCCACTCCCAGCTCCCAGCTTCCCAGCTCCCAGCTTCCCAGCTGCGGGCGGTGGCACAAGTGTCCAAAGATTTTCGCCTATCTGGGCTACAGGGCCTATTTGCGCTACGTGCAATCACAGCCAGGTGAGACTCGTATTTTTTCCCTCAAGGGTTCGCTTCATTGTCCACATTCTGTTTGCTTTTTAATACCCTTTTTCCAAAAGGAAATTGTTGCTTGTTGCAAGAGGTTAAGTCATAACCCTTTTTGGTAAAATGTCTTCTGAGGCTTCGATTGTTTAATATCATGTTTTTTATAATGATAAATTAAGTTTAAAGTTTAATTTTAATTGAATTTGTTACTTAGCTTAACTAATTTTGTTAAAGTAAAATGTTCAAAGGGTTCCTAAGAGTTTGTTTTGTTTTATAAATATATTTCTCTGACTACGTATCAGTTTTAGTGCTTGAACTTTTGCTTATAAATTACAAATCAAGTATCGAAAAGAGTAATTCTGATTCGTATTTCTTTTTATCTTTAACCCATATCCTTTCTTTTTATTTTGGTTCAGCGACAATGACAATTTCCGACAAAAAATATGCTGGGTCAATGGACAAACAAGATTTAAAGCCGGACTTTAGCACACAAAAAAATATATATTCTTTTCCCCAATAAGGCAATATAAATACGAATTTATACTGAAACAATTTTAGTTATTAAATTCAATTAATATAATATAAGTGAGATTTATGCATAATATAACGAAGTATTAAAAATATTATCAACACTTTTTTAAGCTTAAATATTAGCTTCAACAATTATTTCGCGCCTTAATAGCTTTTGATTATTTTGGTAAG
The DNA here is from genome assembly GCA_008042585.1 of Drosophila punjabiensis. Classification (NCBI taxonomy): domain Eukaryota; kingdom Metazoa; phylum Arthropoda; class Insecta; order Diptera; family Drosophilidae; genus Drosophila; species Drosophila punjabiensis. The sequence continues at coordinate 42,346 of VNJR01004187.1, forward strand.
AAGACCGAAATTATTATATTAAACCCTATTATTTATTCGGTAAATATCTTTATAAATATATTCACCTTTCAGTGTATATTTTTTATTAAATTCTACCGTATTTACTGTGACTTTTTCATGTGAAACACTTGTGACATCCGCTTATGCAAGCACTTCCGTTTTGCCACCATTTGGTACAAATAATATTTATGCTTTTTTGTCGATTAAATGAATAAGGGAATTCATATATAAAATTGCTTAACAAATGGCACCATTTGTGTAATATCTTCGTTGTTATTAAAGGGTATTTTGTGGCGCCTTCTGTTAGCTCAACCCAAATCCCTATAATTCCTTTGTTAGCCATGTCCATGTCGGCTCTTGTTGCCATTTCCACTGCTAACTCACTTTGCTTTTCAAAACTTTGACTCAATTAAATCCAATTGTCCGCTCCACCTGCTTCTCTCTTAAATTGCTGAAACTTTTTCGCGCTGCCTGGGTCTGGTCTTTATATATAAAGCTGTCCGATCCGAATGCTGGCAGTTGGTCAACTGAGAGGAAAGGAAGCCGCGAAATTCCCGCTGGCTAATAATAAGTGCCTTTGATGGCTTTATCTGCACACCGGTGTCACCGATTCAAATGCGAATCAGTGGATATACTATCTCGGATTGCCATCGCCATATGCTTTAGTACCCGGGTTTTTGGTCTGGCCAAATCGGAGATAACTTCGGACGGAGTGGGCCAAATCGAAGCTAATTATTATTGGTAGCACATGTCGCTGAAGTGGCCGGCGATAAGTCCCCCGACCTTATTTCGCCATATATATGTTCAAATACTCTGTCGGTCTATATATAAGCTGTTTGCACTGATATCGGGGGAATATTTGAGTGACACCTGTGATGGATGGGCCAAGTCAGGGGCTAACAGGTAGGATCTCTGGCGACTAGGAGGTGTGCAAACTGATATCAAGTATACGCCATGTTTGATCACGTGATTATGGGTTAAGTTGTGGGAGCTAACTAAAGGCATTAAATGTATTAAAAATAATTGATATTTTTAGCCAAGTTTTATTTGAAAATATGTCAATGTTCCACAAATAAATAGAACAATAAACAACACTCTTAAGAATTATTTTAGTAGTACTAAATTCTTCGGAAAATAAATGGAAATAATATCACTAAAAAATGGTAAAACAAGTATAATAATAATATCACTAAAGAATGGTAAAATAATTATGATAATAATAACAATAAATAAATAAATTATAATGTATAGGAATTAATAAATTATTTAATTATAATTTTGTATAATGAGTTAATACTCTTACTAAAGAGTTCAACATTCTAACAAAGTCTTAATGGTATTTCCCATTGAAGTTGGTAGTATGATACCCTCTATAAATATCTATAAATTCGCTTAAGAACCTTAATACATTGTGAACAATATTATTTTGGAATCATTCCTAACAAATTAATTAATAACACTTTAAAAAACATTATCCTAATGAAAGATATTTAGCAAAAGGAGACTCTAAATGATATATTGAAGAGTAGTAACAACAAGGTTCTTAATAGCAGTTGTAGCTATAAAATAGTCTTCAATCATTAAATTAAAGTAGTTTAAAAAATATTAAGACACACTTTCTTTAATGAAACCTATCCTACAAAAGTGGAAATTAAATGATAAATGAAAGAGTGATGATGCTAGGGGTTCCTTGCCACCAGTTATTTCTCGAGTAATGGCCGCCTCCCTCTGTAAGCTGCAGTCGTCATTTACATGGAAAGACACTTGCCAAATGCCAAGAGGAGTCTTCGCATCGATGATGTTGCTGACGCAGCAGGTCCTGCCGTACAAGGACCAAGACCAAGAGCAAGCAAAGTGCCCAGCAGCTCCTAGAGCTCCTCCGGCAGCTGCCTGCTGTCAGATAAGAGAGTGTGGGAGAAACTCAGTGGAAAATGAATGTTTTACAGCGCTCGTTGTTCTCGAGTCCCTCCAGTTTGATGGACGTCATTTTCTTCCCCCCCTCCCCAGCTCCTTGCTTCGATTACATAACCTTCCTTCATGTCCTTATATGTATATATAACGTATACGTATGTGACTCGAAAGTATGCTATGAAAAGCGTTCTCACGGAAATAATGCAATTTCCCTGCCATGCGAATAGATACATATCTTTTTTTTAACTTGGCGCGAGAACCTAGCTTTGACCTAAATTTCTATATACGAATGTTCTATATATGAAAGTCATATGTCTTGGTTTCTATACATTAAATAAAGGAGGATATATATATTATATGGCAGCACACGTGCTAAAAATACTGGGAAACGGCGGCAATTATGTCTGGTTTTTAGGCTGGCACTCGGAAGGAAGGAAACTCTCATAAAAAGTTGTGGGTCATTGTAAATGTCAGAAACAGTGGCGGAATTAGTTTGTTAATTAGCTTTTCATTCTGTCGCCCCGCACAGCAGAGCCCCCTTTCTATGCTCAGTTTTCTTTTTTTTTTTCTCATTATTTTCCAGCTTAGTTTCCTCAAGCGTGCGCACATTTTTTGTTTTTGTGTATCTGTTGGGGAAGCTAGCGGGGAAATGGAAAATGTGAAATGCCAGTTGAGGCTCCGCCCACGCAAAATGGCTCAACAAAGATGGTTGCCCAAAAATCAATGACGTCATGGCTGCTGCTGAAGGTTATGCAAGAGAGGGTGAGGGAGGAGCAGCAGCAGGAGCAGGAGCTGGAGTATATATGTATATGTGTTCGAGTGGGCAGCCATTTTGTGGGACTGAAAAAGCTTCGTAGGATGCCCAGTTGGATGCTGCTGCTCATAGCTCCGCAGATCGTCAGCGAGTGTAGGCTGCTCTCAGTTCCCTAAAGTTTACCTGAAAAATAAAAGAATATAAATCTTGCAAAATTATAAATAATAAATCAGTTTAGTTAAATTGCTTGTAATCGAGTGAGTTATAGGAGGCTCCGTCCGCGCGAGTGTTGAAATTTATATACAAGAAAAGTGCTTTGTTTTGCTTGAAAGGAACTCTGTAAGTTGTCGCTTATTTAGACTTGAAGTAGTAACCAGCATTTGTCGCAGCTCCATACTATATATATCTATTATATAGAGATATACATTTCGCATTTCGTCCTCGCAAACATCCCTCTAGTTATTTTTCTGAGACAAGCGTCGGTGCCTGGTCGCCAACGAACACACAGTCAAAGTGAATTATCTCAAGCAGTACATCGACGATATCCGCCGGATAATCGGTAAGACCCTAAAGGTTATTCTGTCTGATTTCGGTTGCATAAGTTCCTTCGTACTGTCCAAGGTTTTTTTAACTGCCATCAAGAGCAGCTGTCTGTCTGTAGAGCTGTCTGTATCCAATATCCAAATATCCTGTATCCCCACAGTCCCCATGCAAATATGTATATATATTTACAGTCGGAGGAAATTGGCTTAGCACTCACTACTGCGCAATAGCAGATGGCGCCAAAATCCAGGCGCAGGAGGAGGAGGGGTTCCTCAAATCTGTGTATATATACCCCTAGAATGGGGTGGCGCAAGCTTGCCCTTCAGTTGTCCTTGTCCAGAGCACATAGCCCCCTCCACACCATTTTGCCATTTTCCACTTTCCACTTTCCACTTTGTTTATTTACACGCCCATTGCATTTTCACACTCTGCGCGGATTTTGTTTTTGTCGACGTTATGCAATTTTCCCTATGTACACAAGGATATAGATATAGATAAGGGAAAGGATGAGAAGGAGGAAAGGAGGCAAAGGAGAAGGGCTGCTGGGCTTATGTAACACCTGCTTCAGGGTCTTAAGGTTTAGGTCGATTGCATAACATTGACTCACTTCATATTGCTCTCCACTAAGTGGTGTCTGCACTGCCGGGTTTCCCCTCATTAATAATTATACATTTTTCTGTCTTTTATTGTTCTTGCAGAGGAGAAAATGTCGCTCAATCCGAATGGGTATAAACTGTCCGAGAGGACGGGCAAGCTCACGGCATATGGTGAGTATAAATCTATGAAATATTAAGGGTTAATTTTGGGTATTTGTCATAAATGAAATCAGTAAATTAATATTTAATTAAGAAGGCAACAGACACACATAAAAACTAAAAAAAAAAAATAAATGAACAAACTGTGATACTAGCTTAAATTGTATATAAATTTGAAATAAAACAGATTACAATATATAACCCATAAAATTATTTATTATATAATTTATATAGATATATATTTAGTTATTCTTAATTTAACTTTATATTAAACATTTATTTAGTGTGCTTTATTGGCAATACGGTAAGATATCATTATCCTGGAAAGTTATAAAGAAAAAAGAAATGTTTACTTATTTTTAATCCATATTTTTCAATATTCTTATATCATTATTTTGTAACACAAATTAAATTTAAAAACAGCCATAACTAAACCAAATCTGCAAATCGAGTTTAAAAATTAAAAAAATTAACATTTTCTTGAATATTTTTAAAATAAATCATATATATTCTTGATCAGAATCATCAACCCAGTCAATAAGGGTAACCCCTTATAAAAATTGGAAAAAAATTGTGAAAATATTTTTATCTTAAGAACGTGGCTAGATCGACTGGGCTGATGATACCCCATTAAAAAATATTTTTACTTATTTTTAAAGAAAATTGAGAAAAATCGCCTTAATAAAGTCTTGCCCAAAAACGAAGTGCATTTTTCTTAAATTAACAAAAAAATTCCATGAATTTAAGGCAAGGCATCAAAAAATCAAGGCAGAATTTCGCTCTGAAATTGTTGCTAAAAAATTTGCGCTTATAATTCCCAACTGGTTCTGGTAATTCAGTAATAGCACACTGAATTAGTGAGTCTCCCCTGTTTTTAGTTACTTACCCTAAAATAAACAAAATTTATTTATTAATTCAAGAAAAGAACACCCTTAAATAAATAAACATGTATTTCTAAATCTACGAAAAATTTCACCTTTGATTCAAGAAAATTTTTTCCTTGAATTCTCTCTGAAAACAAGAACATTTTTCTGCAATAAAGAAAACAAATGAGTAGCTACAAAGAAATCACAGAGAATTATGTACGATTTATGCAATTTATTTTCCACAATTATTCCCACATCCATATAAATTCTGCCACATGATAAGTGTATTTTAGCAATATGTTTCCTTGGAGGGGATTACTTCGCCTTGGCAGTAACCCCGGCAAACATTTGTCCTTCGCATAGCTGCACTCGAATCGCATTTGGCTGGGCAAATACTCGTAATAGACGAGTGTTAAACTGACACTGTCAGGGACACTGGCTCGGAAAATGGCAAACAGTGGTGGCCTGCCAAGGACGTGGACAAGCATTGGGCTGTCCAGGACACTCGTGTCCTTGATAAATGGCCCTGCAACGAAAGCTCGAAGCTGTGTATATGTTTGGCTCCGTTGAAGCGTGTAACTGGCGACTGTTGCCTGTAACAGATTTTCCTCGAGTTTCCCAAAACACGAAACAAACAGAGAGACAAACAGAAACAGAAAGGAGTTCGGGTGCAGAAGTCAAACAAATCCACCACCAAGGAGACCAGGAGCGGCAGACGCGTGCCTCAAATTGAAAGGCCAACAAACATAAACCGTTTAGTCACAGGATATTGCTCACGCTTGAGTCCAGGACTCGTATGTGTGTGTGTGTGACGGCTGTGTTTAATGCTCCTGCAGGATTCGGGGTGTTCTTGAGCACCCACCCAGTCAAGCACATTAAATTTTATTTAACTTTTTGGCCCTTAACTCAAGGAATTTTCAAATTGCTACAATTTGTCCGCAGCCGCCGTCTCCTGGAAAATGTTAATCATGCGCAACGTTGGGTTTCCAATTGATTTCCAGCGAGCTCCGAGCTTAGAGATCCTGCTGCTGTTGCTCCCATTTGCTCGGTGGCTTAGTGGCCACCGATTATGCTTAGAGGCAAAGCCCCGGTAATTAATTGCAGCCACCGCAGAAGGACAATGGCAAGGACAAGGACAATCCAGCAGATGGAAGTCGCGCGCGCGCGAGAAATCTGAGCCATCCCCCAGGCTAAACTTGGAGAAAATCTGGGGGATTGGAATTAGCCATTAAATGGCCAAGTGTGACTCCTACAAAATTTCAATTAAAATCACAAACTTAATGGCTTGGTAATAATTGCATTTTGTAAATTTATGGCATAAGTTTTTTAATAAGGGAAATAAAAGAGGTTTCAAGGAAGTAAAGTTGTGTTAATTGCGTCTCCTATGAAATTAAATTGAGTTTTATATTATTATTATTAATTTATTAACGAATTTCTTTTAAAAAATGTACTTCTTGTATCAAAAAAGTTTAAATTGTTTACAAAAAAAGGGGAAAATGTCTTTAAAATTCACTAAATTTATTTATTTTTAATTACTTACTATTTTTATACTGTATTTATTATCTTTTATTAGTTCTGTTGATATTTTTATTTATAATCTTACTTACCTAAAGCTTTTTTTTCTTTATTTAATATTACTAAATTTTCCCCCAGTGAACTCACATAAAAAAGCACAAAAAGGATAGTTGAAATCTCAGCCTGCCCCTGAGGATTTTTAGCTTACCTTGCCTGCAGGACAAGTAAATCTCATTTTTTACGACATAAAACTCCCCACAAATCACGAGCTGTAATAATAGCCATATATCATGATAAAATATATAGAGGAAAAACCATTTTTCCTGTCAGCAAACGGGGCCACGCTTTTCATATTTACCGATAAAAAGTTCTCATTTGGTTTTTTCCGCACCCTCTTTTTTGGGTGTTTTTTGTTTTTCGTATCAGATCTCATGCCCACCACAGTGACCGCTGGTCCGGAGACGCGGGAGTTCTTGCTGAAGGTCATCGATGTCCTCCTAGATTTCGTAAAGGCCACCAATGACCGAAATGAGAAGGTCCTGGACTTCCATCATCCCGAGGACATGAAGCGCCTGCTGGACTTGGATGTGCCAGATCGAGCTCTACCTTTGCAGCAGCTAATCGAGGATTGTGCCACCACATTGAAGTATCAAGTGAAGACGGGTAAGTTATTGAAACTTTGTATAAGAATATTTATAACAATTATAAATCGGGAATAAAAAATACAGAAACTATCATGGAAAAGGTACTTAACCGACGGTAAAAACTAGACCAAGACAAATGAGTAAATAAATTAATCTATAGACTCAAAATAACATGAATATTTTAAGGATTATCTATTAAGATTTTTTTCTTTTAATCTTTATTAAATTAAGTGAGTTTTTTTCTATATAATCCCTTAAACTTATGCTAGCATTCAAAGTCTACATTATATAGCTTTTCTCTCCCTTCCTGATGAATATTCAAAGGTGATCTAAGTTAGACTTACCTCCTTGACTTATCACCTCCCTCTGATGTTTGCTCAGTTGGAGATTAATCAAATTTGTCCCTGCTTAGCATATGCTTTTCATCTGTGGCATATTTGGTTTTTTGTGGAGGAAATTACCAGGACGCGTGTCCGTGGACCTTGCGGTCGCATTAGAACACAAAGTGTGCAGCCTCCGAGATAAGGACATTAGCATATTGATGGCACTCGGGAGATAGCCATAGACAGCAGACAAAGCCATTTTATGGCCCATTGAGCCGTGGTCCCCCCCGCTTGTTTACACCTTTCAAAAACACTCGCCGCAGGGCTGAACTCCCCCGCGATTCCCTCAATCATCACCGCTTCAAGCTCCCGGGGCCATCAATCATAAATCAGGCAAAAGGGTTCTCTATTGTGTGTGTTGCGGCAGCGGCGGCTTTAGCAGCCAAAAGTCATTCGCACGTTTCACTTTTTACTTTTTTAATACCCAATAGTTGGTTATAAAATAAAGGGGGATATATTTGAACAGATAAAAGAGATTGGAGAATTTTATGGAGTTAGATTTTATATATAACAAAAGGTATTTGGGATTAGAAAATAAATAAATAAATAAAAAAAGGTTTAAAAAATAGGTTTTTAAACATTTTTAGGTGTTTTCAGAGAATATTTTGTAGAAAATTGAAGCTTTATTAAATCCATTTTTATAAAATTTTAGGAAGAATAAAAGGTATTAAATTTTTACATTTCATAGTCTATCTTTAATTCAAATTATTCTTTTTGGAAGATTCATTACACTGAAAATTAATATAATACTATTGCTAAAAGGTACTTTTCCTTCTATTTTTTTGGAAATATTTTTTTTAATATTAAAACATATATCAAATCCAATTCCAAGGTATCCTGAAGTTCATACCTCTCCTTACCCATCGTTCCTACGTGTTATGAATGTCCTTGCTGATTTGATTTCATTGAAAATTAATGCGAAAGGAGGTCTGTTCGCCGTCTTTGTCCTCCGATGTTTGTGCAGTCCTTGCACGTGACCACAATTGTGTTTGGAGTATCGATAATAAGCGTATTTACTAGACCAAAGGACCAACCCCACACCACAAACAACACTCCATCCCCGAAGGACTACCACCATATCCTTCCATATCCGGAAACTGTGGCCTTGTCTCGGAAGCAGGCGTTGCTTCCTCGATTTGCTGGGCAGGAAATAAGAGACTGGCTCCTGCTCCTGTTTACGGAGATATATAAACGAGGATGTGTGTGGCTGAAAATTGAATTAAAACTCTACGCAATCAGGGAAGCAACTGAATAAACCTAGATTGCATGGGAATCTTCTGGGAAAGAATTCAGTTTGCAATCAAGATAGCAATTAGTGAGTTTGATTCTGGTTTCAGTTCAAGGAAATATTGTGAAAAGAAAACTTATTATTAAATCAAGAGCATAAAAGAACAAAAGTTTCTGTGTTCTTGAGGAAATATAAAACTATTCCGTTTATCTTAAAATAGAGTCAATTGTATCCTTAATTCGTAAGTCTTAAGTTATCTGCTTTCACTTCCAACTATTCTTTTGTAATTAATTTCAAAGTATTATTTAACAATAGAAAGCTCTACAAAATCCAATTAACATAGAGAACTCGTAATTAAAACCACTTTAGTCTGTTTGTGACACGATTTCACCAACGTTCTTGAAGATATCAAGCCAGGGAAGGATAAACGTTCCTTTCCCTGTCTTGGAGATAACGGGCAGGGCTCCTCCGCTTCCACCAGAAGCGATAAGAGTCCCATTTATGATCCGGAATCTCACATAATGCGCGCCCTGTCAGACGGGCAACCTGATACGAAGGACCGACCTCCTCCTCTGAGGACTCCATAAAAACGAGGGGGGAGCTTTAATCAAAATCCGTTGTTATTTTCTGACTCGCTGCATTCCTGATCCTTTGATGCGAATGAATGGATGCCGGGCGAGGGTGACTCGACTCGATACGATGAAAGTCGTCCTTCGGATGGGAATATCCTGGCCACATGCGCAAATTGAAATGTTTGAATGCCGACGCTGTGTCAGTTTTTGCACAGAGGAAAAAATAAATAACAGGAAAAGGATGTAAAAAGGGATTATATATAAAGGAATAACATGAAATGTAGTTTCAGAAAAGGTTAAAAAAGTTATACAATTTCAAACAAATGAAAAAGTTTTGGTGGACATTTTAAATCTCAATTTATCAAAGCTTACGATATTTTTGATATGATATAGAGCGCCATATATTAGAAGTACTTTCTATCAATATTTATCATTATTTTGTTCATTAATTATTTTATAATAACCAAAAATTACATTTACTTTCTCATAAATAATAAAATATTTTAGAAAATAGATTCGGGGTTTTCTATATACTTCACATAGTTCCAATATTTTTTTCTCACTGCATTTTCCCCCGGTGTTTGAGGGGATTTAGCCTTGTGGGCAATGGGATTTTAATCACACGACTTATGGCACTCAAGATGTGAACTGACAGACGCCGAAGGGTTCAAGCTCGACTGAAACGGGGGAAATGGAAGTTGGACAGCTTCCTGATGCTGACTGAAAGCATTTTGTGATTCTCCGTGGGAGTTTTCCCGCTCTCTGCAGTCCGAAAGACAGACTGCACCCCAAAAATCGAAGCTTGGCAAGTCGCAATTAGCTACAATAAATGAGCAATTTATAGAGCTCAGCAAAGGGGCAGGATTACAGGGAAAGACTTGTTGAGCAAGGAAGAAAATCATAGGAATCAGGGCTCACTATCCCTCCCCCATCGATTGGCCAGGACCTTGTTTCGTCTGCCCTTGAACATATGCACTTCCGGAGGCCTTTTCTCGTTCGCCGTCTGTGTCCTGCGTATTTTTCCTGTTTCCTTTCGAGGCCACCCAGCCGTGCTCTCGGTTCAGCCTTTGTCTCTGACCCCAAATATATATATATATTTTTTAATAAAACAAAAACGCTGGCAAAGAGCCGCTGAGGCGGGATGAAGGCTGATGGCTGCCAGGCACATCTGCTGTCGGCTTAGAGACGACACCCGGTGGAGAGCCAAAAGCCGAGGAGAGACAGACATCCTAGACAGACAGCCGTGGCTAAATGGAAAGCATTTTCAGCTACATTAAACAGGACTAGAGCATACAGAGAGAGGCTCATATATATTAGTTCCGAATTAGGAAAATTAATTAGAAAAAGTCAGGAGACAATTAAGCTTAAAAGATACTCCTTCAATGTCTCCTTCTATCTGTTCCAGGACATCCTCACTTCTTCAACCAGCTGTCCAATGGCTTGGACCTGATCTCAATGGCCGGCGAATGGCTGACGGCTACGGCCAATACCAACATGTTCACCTACGAGATTGCTCCCGTGTTCATTCTCATGGAGAATGTGGTGCTGACAAAGATGCGTGAGATTATTGGCTGGTCGGGCGGCGATTCTATTCTGGCTCCTGGTGGCTCCATCTCCAACCTGTATGCCTTCTTGGCCGCTCGTCACAAGATGTTCCCCAACTACAAGGAGCACGGCTCTGTGGGCCTGCCTGGCACCTTGGTGATGTTCACTTCGGATCAGTGCCATTATTCGATCAAGTCCTGTGCCGCTGTGTGCGGTTTGGGCACCGATCACTGCATCGTGGTGCCTTCCGATGAGCACGGCAAGATGATCACCTCGGAGCTGGAGCGTCTGATTCTGGAGCGCAAGGCCAAGGGCGATATACCCTTCTTCGTGAATGCCACTGCCGGCACCACTGTCCTGGGAGCCTTCGATGATATTAACACGATTGCTGATATTTGTCAGAAGTACAACTGTTGGATGCATATTGATGTGAGTGATCTTTTGGGGAGTTATTCTAAAAATTTTAATAGATTTTATTATAATCATTTAAAAAACTGTGAAAATATAAAATAATTATGATCTTATGACTATTTATTTAGTACTGAATATTAATAGTAATTTATTTGTTTAATATTTCAGGCTGCCTGGGGCGGTGGCTTGATGATGTCGCGTAAGCATCGTCATCCCAGATTTACTGGCGTTGAGCGGTAAGTACTCTCTTATAAGCAAAAATTTAACCATTTAAAATTCTTAAAAAAACACAAAACACTTCCTACAATTTCAAATCTATTAAGAATTGCCAACGTCGTTAAACAATGGTTTTAAGCCATAAATGTTTCCATTTAAACTTTGCTGGTTGTAACTCATTCACTTCCAAAATAATTACACATTTCTAAAGCTTGACTTTTAGAAGTTTTAGAACCTTTCCAAGTATTCTTAGCAAGTTGTCAATTCATCGCAGATCCTCTGACTGTCTCAAAAGTCCTTACAAAAGTCGTCGCTATTGTCCCAAGCAATTGTTTTTCTCATTCATCATCCTTTTTGGCTTGAACTTTTTGCCCTCATCTTTTGAGCAAGTCAAAACACAAATTGAAATCTCTTTCTCTCTTTCCCTGCTCTGGGTTTGGGTAAATTTAAATCTAAATGCTCCCAAATGGCCCGCATCGCTCAAATCTCAACCCCAAGTCGAGCTGAACATGTGGGAAAAATCTCAATTTGTCATTTAGTGCCTCCATCAGGTGTTCAGAGCTTACAGGGATTACAAGGCACAAGCCGAGTGCATTTCTGGCCCGAACAAACAAATGAACAAAGTGGATTTCTAGTGAGGAGTCGACCTTCCCTCAATCCCAATGTAGCACTGGAGGGGTGCTTTTGGGTGGGCATTACTTACACAACAATTACGCCAAACAAAAGGGAGAGAAGAGACGGGTGTGGGCCAAGGATTCATCCCCGCCGAGTGAGGAATTTTTAATTTTAAAGTCGCAACCTGAAATGCACTTTACTCCCGACTCCGACTCCAACTCCAATCCATTTAGATTTCTCCAGTACTCGTAATTCTCCTTGGAAATCTTGGAAGCTTAGGCAAATGCGAAAGTGCAGCTGTCGTCGTATTGACAGCTTGCGGTCAAGCAGCAGACTCCATAAACGCTTTCGAATTGATTGCCTTTTGGTGGAGGTCTCCTCCTACTCCTGCTTCTGTTACCGCATCCATCCATCACCCGGACGCGTTCGGCTTCAATTAGTTTGAATGAAGCTCCTAAGGCTGGCATTGCTGTGGCATGCAAATTGTGGTCCTTAATTGAAAGGCTCTCAGTGCGAATTAATCATTAAAATGCCCATGCAGCTGACACTTTGCGGCCTTCGCCAGCTTACATAGCTCTGATTAATGGTTATTTGAAGGAAGTGGAGGTTATTGAGGAGATTTTGAGGCCCTTAAATCCGCCGAGTTGCGTTTTAGCTAAAACTCTAAAACAATCGAACGAAAATCGAGTCTTAAAAGCTAAGCTTAACATGCCGCCGCTCAATCAAATTCTTATTAGATTTGGGAAATATATGGACTATGAGATACCCTTTTTTAAAGTAAAGGAAATTTTTTAAATATAATTGTATCTTTACATAAAATTATATGTTATTTTGGCGGCTAATTGCCTTGTTTAATAGTTTTTCAGCAAAAAAATAAACCAAAAGCATTTACTTTAGATACTTGTTCTTCGATTAAACATAGTTTATGACTGTTTTTCGTGGAATAATAAAACATTTAAATAATAAAAATACTTATTTATTACAAAATATTCTCTAAAAATTCCAACAATTCAATTCTATATTTAGTTATTTTTGTTTTAATGTCACAAATACCTCGCATACCCTTTTCCCCCATAATACCCTAAACTAAAAAAAAGTGAAGCACACTTTGAGGCACTCCATAAGGATCATGTTTATAGACACCAACTCGCACACACACACACACACACACACACTCCAGGCTGCGCCCACATAACTGTAAATAGCTCCCCCAGGGATGTTTAGCTGTCAACCCTCCAGAGCGCACCGGGGGTTGTCCTCGCTCCTTTTGAATTCAATTAAAGTGCTGCGGCCTGAAATTGCCACAATTTATGGCACTTGCCGGGACACAACAACAACAGTCCCTTCGTCCTTGTCACCCAGCAGGGGGTGGATTTTTTTTTGGGTGGAGAGGTGGAGGGGTTAGGACTATGCACCACACTGCGGCAGCTTAGTGTTAATTGTTTGTAATTCGTAATTGAATGTCCATTTACCGTCATTTGATTTGACTCTTGCAGCGCCGACTCTGTCACCTGGAATCCCCACAAGCTCATGGGAGCCCTGCTTCAGTGCTCGACGATTCACTTCAAGGAGGATGTAAGTAGCCTAGACGAGACTATATAAATATTTGATTATTATAAGGATAAATAATAAAAAAAGATAAATATAGATACTGCTAAAGAATTTCTAGTAAGTTTCAAGCTATACTTTTCTGAAAAAATAGCAACAATTTTGCATTTAACAAATAGTAAAAAAAAAAACAAAGTAGTTGCTTTGCAAATTCCAAATGAAAAACTTAAACCCAACAGCAACATAGCATACGGGGAGTTCAAAGTTCATCCTTTGACCACTGCCTCCCACACACACACAACACAACCGATACAATTTCGAGGGTTACCTCCAGCCCGTGCTCCATGCTTTACATTCCTTCCCTGTGCCTCCTCCACATTCTTCTGGATGCACATCGGGCAATGTTTGTGTAAAGAATTCCAATTGTGCTCCGAACAATTCCTTGTTGTTTCCAGAAGGCGAATGTGGCCAGGGGTAGACTACGAGGCTTACACACAATGCCTACTGAAATCTTTCGACAACCCTGAGCGAAATACACCAAGTCACCCTGGATGGTCCTTTTTTAACATCCCGGGCAATATGTTGCCATCGGTCACAGTTGCGCCTTTTGGCAGGCGGAATTTTAATTAAAATTTCAACTTGACTTATGTTCCGTAAACTAAGGGAGAGAGTGATTCGAAATCGATATTATTTCAGGGCCTCCTCATCAGCTGCAACCAGATGTCGGCGGAGTACCTGTTCATGACCGACAAGCAGTACGACATTAGCTACGATACCGGAGACAAGGTGATCCAGTGCGGCCGTCACAACGACATCTTCAAGCTGTGGCTGCAGTGGCGTGCCAAGGGTACCGAGGGCTTTGAGCAGCAGCAGGATCGCCTAATGGAACTCGTACAGTATCAGCTGAAGCGCATCCGAGAGCAGTCCGATCGCTTCCACCTGATCCTCGAGCCAGAGTGCGTCAATGTCTCGTTCTGGTACGTGCCCAAGAGGCTCCGGGGAGTGCCACATGATGCCAAGAAGGAGGTGGAGCTGGGCAAGGTAAGGGAAACTTTAGATATAACCTTAAACTTTATTTCATAATATATTATTTCCTCACAGATCTGCCCCATCATCAAGGGCCGAATGATGCAGAAGGGCACACTGATGGTTGGCTATCAGCCGGACGACCGGCGACCCAACTTCTTCCGCTCGATCATCTCGTCGGCAGCGGTCAACGAGGCGGATGTGGACTTCATGCTGGACGAGATCCATCGCCTGGGCGACGACTTGTAAGGGGTTTCAGTCCGGTCCGGTTGGGTTTGGATTAGTTGGGTATTGATGTTGATATTGGTAATGGTAGTTCGCACACAACCAAGATGTATCTATAAGGTAAAAGCATATCAGGAGACCGCAATGAAAAACCCCAAAGAATCGAGATTGGAGATTCGGAAATGCAGGGGATAGAGATCCCAGTAATCATCCAGAGTTCAATGTTGAATGTACATTTGTTTGTATCTATAAAGTGTTGCTAGCTGTTCCTTTTTCGATTCCTCATCCCGTTATCTGTAATTCGTTATCCGTTGACCGTTATTCGTTGGCCCCAGTGTTGGAAAACTATGTATAATCGAGTCGTTTGATTTCCGTTCGATGGCAACTATATCTAAATCGATAAATAATAATTAAAAGAAGCACAAGAAGAAGAAACGTAAAGCATCTAAAAGTAATATTTGAATATATCTATATGTATACTGCAAATAATGATAGAAACCAGAGCATAGAAGCCACCGCTCCACCACACACGCACCACCAAACAACACGGAACAGTCCCCCCAGCACCACACACAAAATACTGAGAACTGTGAGCTCAGAACTATGGAATATATACGATATATAGAAACTGTTGGAACGCTATCTTAACATATCAGATGAGAAGATGAAGAATGAGTTGAGGACTTTCAGTTCAATCCGTTGATTTCACTTTGTTTGCAAATAGTAAAGATTATTAAAAATAGACAAAGCTCTATGGCCATGCGTACCTTTAAAAACAAAATATAAAACAAAAACAAAACGAGATCGAAAGAGACCGAGACCTGTGCTTGTTAATTGTATAGACAAAACCAAAGAAGAAAGGGATCTGGACTCCAGGTCCCACTTAGTCCATGTATCGAACTGTGCTATATATAGAGAAATGAATACGTATAATCGAATTAGTTGGAGTTTAGTTATCAGCTATCGGCTGGCAGAACAGAAATATATATATATATACTATATATGTACATGCCCGATGTCAATTAAACTCAATTACGAATGTTGGAAGGTTCCTGTTTTCTGTTTTTTTTATATTGAGTTAAGTTTTAATCTGTTATTGATCGAGAAAGGCTATAGGAGAGGGTCAGGAATGGAAAGATCCCAATCAGAGAACACAATCAGACATGTTACACACACAAATCGTTTGTCAGTTCAACCAAATTACAAATATATTCCCCAAAAGAAGTAAATTAAACATATATTGTATTTGAAAGCGTGTTAACTAAGTTTATCCAGAGCATCAGTGTTATATGAATCACGTTCATTTTATGTCTGTATAAATTAATGTATATGTATTTGCAGAGATCCAAATCAAAGCCAGAACAAGAATTATTCCAACATCTATATAAATGCAAATGAATATATTATATATATATATAAATATATGGGTAAATCAAAATAAAAGTAACCAAAGCGCAATATCTTGTTTCTCTTTGTTAGCTTCGCTTTTCGGTCTCTCTTCAGGTTTGGGGGCTTGGTTTTGCGAAGAGAGGAGAACAGTGAGAAATCTAGGGGTCTTTGGAGAACCTATATAAAGCTGATCGTTGAGTTGGAACCTCTCAGTTCTTATCCGACTCACTGTGGCTCCGCACAGCGTTCTTTCGGTTCTCTGCTTCAGTTTATTGATTCCCCCTCACCTGCCCGAGTTTTCCGCTTTGAGCGCTTTTAAAATGTCTTCCAGTTTTGTGCCAGTGCCGGCGGGCAGCGATTTTCCCTTTGAAAACCTTCCCTATGCTGTCTTTTCAACCCAAAACAATGTGAGTTATGTGTGAATATTATGTTGTCTTAAAATTATATCTTGTATTTTTTATCGCAGCAAGTTGTTCTTAATACTTTTATTCTTTGTTCACCTCTTGAAACACAAATTACACAGAACGCTTTTCTAATTTTCCATAGTTTAAACCCATTTTCCATGTGACTTTGAGCCAGATCCACATGTTCTAGAATAAAATTCTAAAACAGAAACCGCTTTGCGGCATAGCATTTGCATACATCATTCAACAAACTAGTTTGTTTACGAAAACAATATGCTAATCCCACCTTTAACTACCCAGCAACCAGCTCTCTGATAAGGCCTCAAAATCATATCGTATATGAATGTCGTAAATGTTATCTCTCTTTCTCAACTCTATAGAAAGTTCATCGCTTGTGTGTGGCCATTGGAGAGCATGTCCTGGACCTGAAAGCTGTCTCCCAACTGTATCCAGCTCAAGTTCAGAAGAGCCTGCAGGCGGAAACTTTGAACGAACTTATGGGACTGGACTTTGAAGCTTGGGATGTGGTGAGGACACAGACTCAGAAGCTTTTGACAAAGGGTTCCGAACTGGATCAGAATGTGGACTTGAAGGCGGTGTAAGAAAAAAATCGTATATATTTTTTATTAAATTTAAATTTTAAATATCCCTTTTATGATTACAGTTCCATAATCCCCCAAACGGAGATTAGCCTGCATCTGCCTGCCCAGATCGGTGACTACACCGACTTCTACTCGTCCATTCACCATGCCACCAATGTGGGCATCATGTTCCGTGGTCCCGATAATGCCCTAATGCCCAACTGGCGGCATCTGCCTGTGGGCTATCATGGACGTGCCAGTTCTGTGGTGGTTTCTGGAACCCCCATTCGTCGTCCTTTGGGACAAACTTTGCCTGAGGGAGCAGAGAAGCCTGTTTTTGGCGCCTGCAAACTGCTGGACTTTGAGTTGGAAATGGCCTTCTTCATTGGCGGCAAGGGCAACCAGCTGGGAGAACCCATCCGTGT
Source organism: Drosophila punjabiensis (assembly GCA_008042585.1). Lineage (NCBI taxonomy): Eukaryota > Metazoa > Arthropoda > Insecta > Diptera > Drosophilidae > Drosophila > Drosophila punjabiensis. Next base: position 59,902 of record VNJR01004187.1, read on the forward strand.
GGATGAGGCCTGGAAGAATGTCTTTGGATTTACGCTGATGAACGACTGGAGTGCCAGGGACATTCAGAAGTGGGAGTACGTGCCACTGGGACCGTTCACGGCCAAGAACCTGGGCACTACCATCTCGCCCTGGGTGGTGCCCACGGCTGCCTTGAAGCCCTTCCTTCTGGACAACTTCCCCCAGGAACCGGAGGTGCTGCCCTATCTGCGACAGAGTGTGCCATTCAACTTTGATATTAACCTGGAGGTGTCTCTGAAGCGTAAGTTTGGGATCCTAGAGCAAATATTTCCTGCTTTAAATATTTATAAAATTTTGTTGAATTGATCCTTTAAAATATTTCTATTTTTCAGCGGCCGACCAGAACGAGTCTCGTATCTCCAAGTCCAACTTCAAGCACTTGTACTGGACCCCACTGCAGCAGATCGCTCACCACACGGTCACTGGCTGCAACCTCCGTCCAGGTGACCTGATGGCCTCTGGCACCATTTCCGGCGAGACCCCAGACTCTTACGGATCCTTGCTGGAGCTGTGCTGGCGCGGAACCAAAACCCTGGAGCTGCCAGGTGGCAAGACCAGGAAGTTCCTGCAGGACTACGATGAGGTCATTATCCGGGGTCACTGTGAGAAGAACGGACTGCGTATAGGATTTGGAGAATGTGTGGGTCAGGTGCTGCCCGCCCATCCAGTGCCACAGTAGGAATACCTAAGGATTAAGGATGAATTTTATTGAATAAAGAAACCTCTATGCACGAAATAAGAGTAATAGAAATTAATATAATTATTTTAATAGTTGTATAAAAAATTATCATTATTAATATTTTATTCGATTTTTTAAATTCAAACTGTTACCAATATAAAGTGCCCTAATATTTTCCTCAGTGCACTCGTTAATAAGCTCAACAAGTGCTTAAAGCTAACGCTCTCTCTCTGTCAACTACTCTCTGACACGCTCTCTCTCTCTCCTTCATACTCTCAGCTGCTCCCCACACAACGTTCTCCACCGCTCTCTCCGCTCCAATGGCTGTCTCCACCATCGCTGTCTCCGCCATTCCACGCAGTTTCGTAAATACACGCATGCCGCTTCTACAGCTCTCGCTTCTTCTTCTTCTCTCGCTGCTTCTTCGTTGCCTGCCCCAAAACGAGCGCCACCGAACCGCATTCGCATTCGCGCATTCATTCGTCGGTCGTCGGGCAAAGCACAAGGAAAAACCAACGGCAAACGGGGCGAATGAGTAGTGGCGCGCCTATCGAGCAAACTTGTTTAAAGTGCCATAAAAAAAAGCCACACAAAAAATCAGTAAAAAAAAGCTAAAAGCAGACGCTACTGGCGCCGGGCCACAATAATCATTTTCGCGACGAGTGTGCAACTTTTTTTCGTAAGCTAAAAAGTTAATAAATTTATAGAAAAAAAACCACCGCAGATCGCGGAGCAAGTGCAGTGTCGAAAAATTATGCCCTGAATTCAGTGTGTAAGTGAGCCAGAAAAAGAAATGTCTACAAAAAATATAATGCACAATAGTGCAAATGTTTTTTCCGCAAACAACGCAGGAAAGTGTCTTGGAAAAATCAATTTTTAACTCCACTCTGCGCAAGTACACACAGACACCAACACGCAGAAGAGAAAGGGCGGGCAGGCAGTCTGTGCGGCCCAGGGCCACCCACCCTGGTCGAAAACTCTGTCTACACACAGAGAACGTACACTGGAAGGAAAAGGAAATAAATAAAAAGAAAAATTAGACATTTCTGCTTTTCAAATTATGCAATATTTGGAATAGCTTGGAAGATTTTCTTTGTAGATTTTTTGGGCATTGGAGAATTCTACAAATTTTCTTAGCAAAATGAAATCTCCATAGAAATATTCTTTTAAGTAATTTTTTTAATATCCTTTGATTAATCTAAATTTTTATGAGTGTAGAAAAAAGTCAACAAGAGACCTCCAAGAATCCATTCCATTCCCATCCATTGCCCATTCACGTTCCCTTCGCCATTGTTGTTGCTGGCGCTCTCTCTCTCCTTCATTACCTTCCCGTTCTTCTCCAGTTTGCACTTTTGTGTTTTTGCATTGATTTTCTACATCTCTCCGCCGAATGTCGCAATTGCCAAATGCAGCTAAAAAGAACGAAAAGCGAAGAACGAAGATGAATCCACTCGAACTCAGGCACACGCAAACACACACTCAGGGAGCACATTCAGATGCAGTGCAGCATTCTTGTGGGGACATGGACAAATGCACACGCAGCACGCAAAAAGTTAATCAGGCTTCAGTAAAAATAACAAATACGAGGGGCATTACAGAAACAGCAGAGCCGGAATAGCAACGTTGATGATATTTGGATACCCTTTGTTATATATTTAATACTTGTATAACCTCAGTGTTAATATAGATGGTACCGGTCTTTATAGAAGTTAAATTATTTAAAAATAAAATAAGAAATTTTATATAATTACTAAGACAAGAAATTTATATTATCTTGCCTTAAAGAATATATAACGACTCTAGGGTATTAAAAAATATTTGCAAAAGAAATTCCAGCCGAACGCTACAACTGGGTGTACATATTTATAATTTCTCAAGAGATTTTTAAGACAATTAAATCGTAATAGAATCTCTAAACTCTTTGATACCCACGAATTTAAGAATAACTATAGCCAGTTAACGAATAATTCTAAAGAAACAATTGTGACTTTTCTTGTAGTCTTTTAGTCTTGTATTTTTCCTTAATTTAAGTAAAAAATTACTAAAATCCTCAAAGTTTAATTTGAGTAGTTAATTTTATAAAATTTTATAATGTGTTAATGGGTCTAATTATCATACCCTACCACCCCTAGGGTATCGGGCAGTATTTGCAATTAACTGGCGCCGTCGGCTATCGTGCGAGAGCAGCCGGCGGTCACCACCTCCTCCTCCCCCTCAATTCTCCATGCGGTACTTGAGACAGCGCCAGAAGAACCTGTTTTGGCGCGTCAAAGAGACACTGAGGAGAGTCTTCTGCGGCTCTCTTCGGCCTGCAGTCTGCGCATGTGGCGGACTAGGAATAAGAGTGAAGAGAGGCGGGAGAAAACAGAGCATTTGTCCCATTGCCTTCCCGTCAAAATATTTATTCTTTTATAAATTTGAGAATTACAAAAATCAAATAAACTTGATTACAGAAATTTGCTTCAAAATGTGATTGTTGATCACCGGTCCTCCTACTGTCATTTCCGCTCCTCTCCAACCCTCTCACAATGATCGCTATGTGCATCTTCAAGAGCTTCTTATGGCGCCAAGTCAAGCTCTTTACGAGTGACATTTTACTGTTTTGATTTGGAGATTTTAATGAGATGATTATAAAGCTTCTGGTGGAATTAGAATTATTTTGGATCTTTAGATTTCCCTTATTTAATATTTTATGATTCCTTACGTATAATCTTTAATGTAATATTTTTCATCAAAGATCACGAACAGTCTTCTTAAAGCTCAGCTTTATAACAATTATATTTTTGACTAAAATATTAGAAAAAAAAAAAAATTCTCAAATTATAATATATTAAAAATTATTTTTAAACTATTAAACTATTAAAAATTTCAATTAACTTTAAAACAACTTGCATATTCAAAGTATTCATATGTCCCTTGCTTCATCTTCACATTTATTTCGTCCACAGCAATAATCTTGGCTTAATTTCTATTTTTTTATTTTACAAAAAGTTAACTATAGTACATTTTTTATACTCACCAAAATATACTTTTTCTAATCTCGTCACGTAACCATCTCTAACAGCAATGCTTATCGCGTAGAAGCAAAGGGTAGAGATAGACGAAGATAATACAAGCTCTTGCTTTCATTCTTAATTTATTTTTAAGAAGTTCATGAATTGGAAACGCCATAAATAATTGACTTAGATAGCGGAGGCAGATTTCATAATCGCGTGATAAGTGTATCCTGCCCCTTCGTTTTGATAAAAAATATGCTTATCGCGCTTCAAATTTCATGCCCCGTCACCCACAATTAACCCAAATGTCGTCAATGCAAATTCGTTACCAGAGCGCTAGGTAAAAGTAAAAAATATAAACGTACATGCATATGTACATATGTGCAGATTTTCCCCCATGTGTATATGGAACACATACCCTCTAATTGGAGAGGAGTCAGGCGTAATAATTTCATCCAGCCACATAATTAATGCTTGCAAAATTTTCTAATCAGCGTCGGGTTGAGAACGGGGCAGACATGGAAAATGTGTGTTAGCTTTACTTAGTAATCGTTGGGTATATAGGAACTACTTAAATTTAGATTAAATCTAAATACTTTTGTTAAATTTAATATTTATTTAAAAATTTAATAGATATTCTAAGATAGATAGATAGATAATAAGAAATTTAATAATTTAATAATGGTTTACAATATTTTCTTGCATTTTTTACACCATGTAAGCCTTTATAAAATCCCTAAAAATACGAATCTTCTAACTTAAGTTGTAATACCCTCTAAAGGTTTAAAAATCTTTATAGTTTATTTATTAATTTTAAAAATTTAATTCTGTATATAAGTATGCACCATTCGATATCATCTTCGTAGCATTCAAGCGCAACTGAAATGATTTTTTGCTTATTCTGGCGGCGCCTGGTTCCAAATGGGATCCAAAGTGCAACAGTTCCCCCGAGACTCTTGGAGTGGGTGGGCTGCCGGCAGTTACCGAACGTCCCCCGATCGTCCCCTCCATACGATCCAGAAAGAGAGCGAGAGAGAGAGACAGTACGTGATCGCGGAACTTCGGGTTCAGGTTGGGGATTGTGGAATCGTAGAAGTGTTTGAGTATTTGGGTCTGGGCATTATCGTCGGCCGTTGGCTTGATAAAGTCGCTGAGCTTGCAAATTGTCATCGCTTATTGATACATTAGCCGACTGCGAGAGTGAGTGGGGTTTGGAAGGGGTGCGAGTGTGTCGCAGACAATTGATAATTCCTGCGTAGATGCTATTTATAAAGAAGACAACAAGAGATTTACAAACAATCACGCTCTTTCAGCAGTTTCATGTCTCACAAAATGCCGTAAAACTGGATAGCAGTCAAAATCACCTGAAAAAAAAATATCACCTAAAGGGTAGCTTCTCAAGGAAACTTCTCAGACATGAATTGGGTTATCTACAGCTCTTGGCCCTGGCTTCTGCTGGCCGTGATCTCCCTGGGCAGAGCCTGTAAGTATTTACATATTAATTAATAAGAGGAGAAGTACTTAATAATTGCATTTTCTTCAATTTATTAGCACCTGTGCCTACTCGGCAGTACAGCTGCATGAGCTACCAGGAGAACGACAACTCGTTCCACGACGATGACACCGACCAGGATGTTAGCAACGAACTGCAAGAGCAGCAAATAGAATCTACAGTACTGCCCGACGAGCCACACCAACGCACCTGCTCCGATGGTTACACCTTCTGCTTTACCCTGTGGAATCAGACGGCCAATGAGACAAGGGTTGTCAAGCAGGGTGAGTTTAGCTTTGAGGAGAATTAATTTTAGAACATTTAAGATACTAAAATTCCGTTTAAATCTCTCCTTAGGATGCTGGAAAGATAACACAGATCGTCCTTCAATCTGCAGCCACTCGGAGTGCACTAGCTCGGCGCCCACCTCAAAGACCAACTCCCTGTACTACTGCTGCTGCTCCGGCGATGTGTGCAATAACCACTATGCGGTGGTAGAGCCAGCTCCCCTGGAGCTGGGCTCCAATGATGCGAGAACTTCAATCACGAACCGAGCAACTGCAAAGCAGCAACAATCCTTTATGGCCAGCACCATGTTGGGCTTTGCCGGTGGAATAACTGCCCTCATGATTGGCATCTTCTTTGCCGTTCAGTATTGTCGCGGTCCCAAGGAGAAATCCGAGCCAGAGGAGTCGCCACTGGCACCATCGGGTCCCGGTTACAGTTCCAATCTGCGAAACGTGGACAATATGAATCTGATTGGCATGCTGGGCAGCGGCAAGTACGGAACAGTGATGAAGGGTCTGCTTCACGACCAGGAGGTGGCCGTTAAAATCTATCCCGAGGAACATCACCAGTACTATGTGAATGAGAGGAACATCTATGCTCTGCCATTGATGGATTGTCCGGCGCTATTGAGCTATTTTGGTGAGTATTTCCCAGAAGATACAATTATAAAAGGACCTAATTATTATATCCCCCTGTCCAGGCTACGATGAACGCTGCACGATGGACGGCCGGATGGAGTACCAGCTGGTGCTGTCCCTGGCTCCCCTGGGATGCCTTCAAGACTGGCTGATAGCCAACACCATGACCTTCAGCCAGTGCTGCGGCATGCTTCGCTCCATCACCCGAGGCATCTCCCATCTGCACACAGAACTCCGGTTGGGAGATCAGCACAAGCCCTGTGTGGCCCATCGGGACATCAACACCCGGAATGTGCTCGTCCAGGGAGATCTTAGCTGTTGCATTGCGGACTTTGGATTCGCCTTGAAGGTGTTCGGGTCCAAGTACGAGTACAAGGGCGAGGTGGCCATGGCGGAGACCAAGAGCATCAACGAAGTGGGCACCCTGCGTTACATGGCTCCGGAATTGCTGGAGGGAGCGGTGAATCTACGGGACTGCGAGACCTCTCTGAAGCAGATGGATGTGTATGCCTTGGGACTGGTTCTCTGGGAAGTGGCCACACGCTGCTCGGACTTCTATGCCCCCGGCCAGGCCACGCCGCCGTACAAGGCTCCATACGAGCAGGAGGTAGGCTCTCATCCGAGCTTCGATCAGATGCAGGCTCTGGTGGTGCGACACAAGGCCCGTCCGCTCTTCCCCGCCGGCTGGGGTGGCGGAGCAGCGGCCAAGGTGGTAAGGGACACCTGTGAGGATTGCTGGGATCATGATGCGGACGCTAGGCTGACCTCGTTGTGTGCCGAAGAGCGCATGCAGGAGATGTCGGGACTGAGGCCAAGAGCACAGGCACAGCCCGCCAGCCCCCTGCTGAATACCAACAATTTGGTGGCTACCCCAAACTCAGAGCAGGTGAGTCTTTTCAGGAATACTTATACCTTTATGCTAATTACTTTCCGTAATTCTCGTTTGCAGGGCATCAATGCCATAGCCGTGGCAATCACAACGACCACGACGTCAGCGGCAGTGCATCACCAGATGAGCTCTGACACCGTTGGCCTCATCCAGCCGCCGCCGAACCAACAGCTGCCAGCAGCTGCTCTGGAGCGGGAAAAGAATCACCTGAGCTATCCCCAGCAGCAGCTGCAGCCGTATCAGGGCAGGAATCCCTGCCAGGAGCGTAACCTAGCACCGCTTCCCTTGCGAACTCCTCCGGTCCTGGTAGAACGGAGCAAGAAGCACAGCTTCCAGACACAGCCGCAGGAGAACTCGCTGTCCTGTCTGGAGCACGACGTGAGTGTGGAGGAGCTGATAGCCAGTCATCACAATCACCAGCAGCAGCAGCAGCAGCTCCAGCAAAAGAACACCATAGTCAGCATTGCCGGGACCAATCCGAATCCCAGCCTGGGTCAGGGATTTCCCAAGCAGCAGAACACGGACCACAAGCTCAGGGGATGGCACGGAGTTAGGGCTCTGATCCACAAGAAGCTCTTCCGCAAGGAGCACGCCGAGGAGCTGTGCCGGCAGCTGCAGCTGGGCGAAGAGAAGTCCAACCTGGTGACGGCACTGCGTCGCCCCAATAACCTGGACTTGAGTCCCCGGCTGGACAAGCCCACGCCGATTCAGCTGCGGAGTGCGGAGCAGCGCAGTGGGACACCCGCACACATAGTGCCCAGATCCCTGTCGAGCAGCCTCATCAAGCACATGAACGGGAGCAGCAGCAGCGCCACCAACAACAACTCCATCCTCAGCCACGGCAGCGAGCTGCAGACCCTCACCCGTCCCGCTGCCAAGCGAAGGCCTGGTCACCTGCGCACCAACTCTCTGATGGCCACGACCACCACTGGAGGTCACCAGGGTCCGCCCACGGAGCAGCAGATGCGCCGTCAGCATAGTCTGGAGGTCTTCCGTGAGGTCTTCAGCGGCCGGGGGAGCAGCGAGCGGCTGAGGGATCCCAGCGAGCGGGTCAAGACACCGGGAGATGTCCCGCCGTCCGTAAGGAAGGCCAGGGCCAGCAAGACCCTCAGTCTGTACGACGATCGTATGATGGACTCGTCGCTGCTCAATATTCTCTAGCATGAGGAGGTCCTGCTGCTGGAACTATAAGCTAAGCAGCAGGACATCGAACTGGACTCATATCTCATCCTTCATCGAACACATATTCAACGATAGCCATAGAGCAGAAGACTCGAATCGCTTCCTGGAACAGTCTTCTCACATAAAGCAAAGGAAACAGACGGACACTGTTGAGGGTTTTCTTGTGATTCTTTTGATTTCAAGGCAATAACAATATAGAAAGGTTCTTGATGTAAAAGAAGATCCTTGAAATTTGAAATTTCTTTAAATGCGACTTGAAATTACAAGAACTCAATTATATAGAAAACCCTATACAAGTCCCTACGAAACCATTTATTTTTCGAACATACATAGTAGACGGGGAAGTTCACAGATAGTATGTGTATATCTAGATGTATTTTTTCACCAATCATCCTAGCGTGTAGTGCGGCAAACAACCAAAGTCCTTATAGGTTAGATCTGACTAGAATCGTACGGAGTATCAGTATATAGAGCAGGCAAGCTGCCCCACAACCATATATAAAAGTATATATATATATATATTTTTGACTTGAACTTGAACTGGGACAAGAGCGAAACAGGTAGTAGACTATATAGTTTATATATATATATGTATGTATGTACGCGGTTTTCACTCGAGTTGAGCTTAAGGTACAGTGGGACAACAAAGGGAAGAAGGAGGTGAGGAGGTAGGGGCTTGGTCGGACCACTTTTATAGAGCCATATATGCTAACGATCCCCATATATATCTATAACTAAACATTGTACTGGAATATTTAGTCACCACAACACTTAAGACACATACGAGTATATGGCCCGAGATCGGGATTGTCGGCACAAAATACTCGATTCTGAGGCATCTGGTTAACAATCTCTGAACCCCATTTTTCTTATGAGCAAAAGACAGCCCCGAGGCTCGAGGCGAAACAATCCATTTGTTCGAGTATTTGGCAACTCTGGAAGACACACCAAACCTTTGGATGAATTTTCAATGAATGCCTTTTTGTCGTTCTCTTTAGTACTTAGACCAAAACACCCGCAGCCTTTCAATCACATTAAATGCAAGTCTAGTTATATAATTTACACTAATTATAAACTAATTTAATACAATAAATAAACGAATTATTTAAAAATTGTATAAGAAGTCTTTGTTCTCTCTGAAGTTGTTTCAATTAAACTTAAATGTAGATCTTAGTCATTACGAGGTTTCAGCTCGATGAGAACTGGAGCATCGGGTTTGTTGATCAGCAGAGTCTTGACATCCAGCTCGGCATCGGAACCGCTCCAAATCAGTTCGAAGTCGCGCACCAACTGGAAATAATATCAAAGAAATGGAATAAGTAATTGTGAAGCCAGAGCAGATCCTTTATACTCACCCGAAGAAGCAGAATGTGCATGTTCTGCTCGGCCAGGCGACGTGCAATGCAGGCCCTCATGCCGTGACCGAAGGGCAGGACCAGGTAGGGATTCAGGGCACTGCGATGCTGAAGCCAGCGATCTGGCTTGAAGAGCAAAGGTTCCTCAAAATGCTGGGCCAGGCGACAGGCCACCATGTTTTGGGTTACCACCGTTGTCTAGATATAAGAAAGTATATATAATATTTAATATAATATTAATTTCCAATTTAGATCTCACCCCCTTGGGCACAAAGTAACCACTAAACACTGCATCCTGGTTGAGGATCCTTCCCACACCCACAGCTATGGGATTCAGGCGCAAGGATTCCTTGAGCACAGCTCTCGTATAGGTGATATCAGTGCGCAGGACATCCGCCGACAAGAGCTCCTTGGGATTTGGTAGCACCCGGTTGGCCTCCTCGTAAAGTCGCTGCTGCACCTCGGGATTCTTGGCCACATGATAGAGCAGGAAGGCCGAGGCATACGAGGTGGTATCGATTCCTGCCAGGAGCAAATCTGCCGCTGTTCCCACCACATCACTGCGATCCAGTTCTGGATTTTTAAGGTATGCTGAGATAAGCGAGGAACCCATTGATCCTTTTCTTATGTTCTCCTCCAGAAGTTCCAGAGCCACTCCCTCCATGTAGGACTGGGCGTGGCTTAGCTTCCGATAGCTCGGCGTCTCCAGGAAGCGCCACAGCTGAAGACCCTGGTCCGTGGGCAGGATACAACTGTTTGTGGTCTCGGCGGCATGCATCAAACGGGTGGAACGGGAATCAGCATCCTGTTCCTTGGGCGAGAAGGACTGCAGGCGGGCACCAAAGGTGAGCAGGCAGGTTACTGAAATATAAGAGATTATTAAAGAAAATGTTAGTACATTTTAAAGTCAATTTACGCAACGTACTTACTCATTAATGTATATGAAAAATAACATTTTACTTAAAAACTAACACTAACGATTTATTTTAGAATTAAGACTCCTTAAGCTCTTTTTTCTAGAGTTTTTCTTGAACGCAAAGTTGAATACTTCTACACTTGACAACGTCTCCAACAACTTTAAATACTGAATCGCAAAGCAATTGATATTTAAACCTTTCGACGTCAGCAATTTGCTCTGCAGGTTTCTGTTGGATCAGCCTCATAAAACTTACATGACTCTGTTATTTACATGCAACGGTATATATAACGAAAACCTTGCTGGAAATAATTCAATTCCAACGGAGATTGCTTCACCGAGAATTTGAATTTCAAATCCTAGCTAGAATATATAATTTCCATCCGATCCGATCTGTGTGATCATTCTCTGACTTACATTCCAAATTCAGTCTGGTGAGTTTGGGCAGCATATCAATGGACGCACTGCCGCCATTCCGCGACTCTTGGAGGAATCTTAGGAACTCCTGGGTCACGCCATCCACTTGGGCAACGAAGCCGCGCACACTCTTCGGGGCACTCAGTTCCTTCTGGAGTTGGGCACGAAGACGCCACCAGTCCGGACCATTGGTAGGCAGCAGGCCGGTGGTCTTGTACACTTCCGGTCGCTTCTGGCGATACTGGGCCAGGGCCAGGTGGCTCCTTCGCTGCGGACAATCGCGCTCGTTGAGCAGTGAGGCAATGTCCCGGGGATCGTACAGCCAGACTATGTCCTGCCGCGGCACTATGACTTCCCTGACAATGGCCCCATACTTGTCGTACTTATCCTGCCCGGCCTGGTGCAGCTTAAGCCAAGAGTAGGATCCAATCCCGGGCAGATAGTTGTAAAGATTGCCCATGCCAAAGGGACCACGAGGTCCTGGGATGGCCTCGTAGGGCTTGGCAAAGGTGCACTGCCGCGACGTGCAGCTAATCTTGAGCAGTTTCGTTAGCATTTCTCTGAGTCTCTCTCGGAGTTTTCTGGGTGTCTTTTCGCGGCAAATTCTGGAAATGCACTGAAAACAGCACGGGCCTTCGGGATTCTATTGCTTCTGCTGGCTCAGCATCGGGAATGGATCTCTTTGTTGTCGCAAAAGCCATAAAAGTAAACTCGGGCCTGGAGGTTGTGTGCCTACCTGGTAAATCTACCACGAATTCGTTACCTGAGGAGGTGATTTCTTAAGACGGGTTTTGCTCTTGAGTAATCTCTTTAGTTGGAAGAGAGTTCGCAAGGGAACAACCTTGAGGGAATGACACCTTTACTTGGTCTACTTTTAGGCGGGATATAGTAATATGTTCAATGAAAATCGTTTTTTTTTTTTTTAAATAAATATAGTAGTTAAGAACACATAAGCTGAATTTTACCATATAAAACCCAGCAACCTTTACAAGAATTCATATCAATATATCTATAAACTAATAAAAACCATTAATCCCTCATTTTAATCACATAAAAATGATTTCACTTCAAGATTAAATATTTCCCAACATTCAAATGAATTAACATTTAAATTGACTGCCTTCCCAAAAAGGCCACACTCAAATATAGGTTAAATGCCCAAAAAAAGTAGTAGTAACATATGTTAATTTTTTGCAAAAACTCATAAATTTAGTCAACACTTTGGCTTACAACTAAAACCAAAACAACTGCCAAAAACAAATGAAACCACTAGAAATGAGTTTATATTTGTTAAATTTATTTATTAGCAGTCTTTATATGGTGTTTAAGATTATTGTTAAATAAAATATAAAGAATCTGAGAAAGCTACTCATCAATCCTCCTTTTTGTCATGCAGAGTCTTCTCCTCTTGGATATTCAACAAATCCTCTTTAACTTCCTCATTTGCTATGAATTCTGACAAGTAGTTTTCATCTGTCAATCCATCTGATTCATCTGGGAGACTCGACTGATTTTCGGCAAGTAACTCCAACTCATCTTCGAATATTTCTTCTTTCAAATCTTCCAATAAACTGGTGCTCTCTTCCAAAATTGATTCATTTGCAGGCTCTATTTTCTCAGCCACCTTATTGGCCTTTCTGGGCTTTTTTATAGCCTTTTTCTCTGGTCCTTTAACGATATTGTAAATTACGTGACCTAAATTCACCATAAAGAACAGAAACAGAAGAGCTGGCACTGCCAGGACATCCAGGGAGTGGGCCACGAAGAAGTTCTGGCCTTCCTGGGCCAGATCCTTGAAGAAACGTGGCTCGGCAATCATTTGCTCTGCATGCCAAACGGCGACTTCCATCGGAGACTGCGGACGGGAAAGAAACTTCCGCTGGGCATGGTACAGAGAGGTGGTAAAGTTCTCGTTGTCGAGGATCAAATGTAAAGCCTGATAAAGGGATTTGGCATGGAATTCATTGGCAGAAACCATTACACCCAACTGGCGTTCTTTAACACGCTGAGCAGTCTGCAAGGCAAAGAGTTAAGCATAATGATTTGTAAATATTAATAAACAAACCCTAAACTTACATTAAACTGCTCCAAATTCAGGGGAAGAATAACCATGGGCATACCATAGAATACTGCTTCATGGATACTGAAGGTGTCGCCATGATTAAGAAAGCCTTTAACTGCAGGCATAGCTGAAAATTATACAAGATTGCAAGTAATTTTTTAAATAATAAATAAATTATGAAAAATAATTGGTTACCCAGAATATCCTGTTGCAGTGACTGATCCACATGAAGGGTTAACAAATTTGGCACTTCCGATGGCAGGACTTTCATCTCCTTGACATTCCAGATGAAGCCGCAGTTGGGATTGTGGTGGATCATCCCGATCATAGCCTCAACTCCCAGGCGAAGCGACTCGATGTACGGCATATTGATGTACACAATGCCATAGATAAATTTTTCCGTGAACTTTTCTATATAAGTAGGCAGAGCCTTGATCTCTTTCTTGATGTGAAGTCCACCCACTTCGATGACGCTTGGTGGCAAGTTCTGTATGTAGTCCACGACAGGATGCGTGTTCAGCAAGACAAGTTGCAGTTTGGGAAAGACTTTACTCGTTGACAAAGTTTTAGTGAGAACGGGTCGAATAATTAGCCAGTTGATTCTAAGGATAAATATTTATTATTATATTTATTTTTTAATTATTTCCCCAAAGATTACTCACATTGGCTCCCCCAAGTACATGATGTGGTTGTGCAATCGATTCCAGAAGCCCATGTTCTTGGGCACCTGGCTGAGATGGTGCGGAATCCTGGCCGCATTTATGGTGTTATCCGCCTGGAGTAAGGCCATCAGATCCGGGGTTAGTTTGCTGGCACTCAATCCCAGAACGGGCGTAGTGGTAAAGCTGGGCACCAAATCCAGCAAACAATTGGCACCCTCAGTTATA